>JAOUZG010023330.1:2689641-2720067 GCA_026289955.1 Argiope argentata
TTACATTGTCTTTAAATGTATGTTTCATGTCTGTAAAGGTAGAATTTTATAAAAGATTTTTTAACTTTCTTCTGTTTACAGACATGAAATTTTGAAAATTTCTTAATGCATGGGAAAAAATTGTTTTACATTGACTTTAAATGCATGCTTCATGTCTGTAAAGGTAGAATTTCATAAAAGATTTTTTATTCACTTTCTAAAGTCGGAATTTCATAAAAGATTTATTTATTCCCAGTCTATTGTATGACACACATAAAATTTTGAAAATTACTTAATGTATGAGAAAAAATTGATTTACATTTACATTAAATGTATAGTTCATGTCTGTAAAGTAAGAGTTTCTTAAAAGATTTTTCATTCACTTCCTATTGTGCGACGTATTTAGAATTTTGTACAGATATTGAATCCTTATGACAATAGAATTTAGTAATAACTTTAGAGCTCTTAATCCAATCAATGTATTAGTTTAACTAAAAATTGTTTTAATGGAGCTGCTAATGTTTAAAGCGCATTTCGACAGATTTTAATTTATAATTATTTTTATTTTTATGATCATGGAATTAAAAATTGTAGATAAAAATAATAAAACTACAATTAATCGAAATTAAAAATCAAAAATCTATCAACATGATAAAAAAAATTAAGGCAGAATGACATCAATGCAAATTTTTTTTTCAAAAGTTCATTAAAAGTTAAATAGGAAAGGTGCATAGCTAATATGACAGTTTACTTAGAGTATTCTTTTTTTAGAATATCGGGATTTCATTTTTTGTTTTGGCATCAATATTTTTGATAAAATTAATTAATCTAAGAAGGTAAATTAATATTATGGAAATATTTTAAGCATTTATTGTTAGAGCAAAAATATTACCAAAGCGAATATAAAATAGAGATAGGTAAAATTTAATATATTTGTTCTTAGAAACATAGAATATTTATGAAGGATTATTTTTATAGTGCAACTTCGTATAACTGTTTAGAATATTGATGTGAAGCTAATGAAAGTGGTTTTAATGCATTTTATATTTAATTAAAATTGTGAACTAAATTTTTATTAACGATCTATTTATTTTAAATTGTTCCATTTATTTATCTGATCATTTAGGTTAAGTTTAAAAAAATGTTGTGTACACTTTTCTTTATTGCATGCATTTACATGAGCTTTGTCGATTTATAATATATAAAATAACTTAATTAGAATGCCAGTTATCTTTTAAATTATTCTTCAAAATAAGTTGAAACATTAAGATTTCCAAAATATTGTGGTAATTTGTCATAAATCAGTATATAGTCAAAATGATTCATTGAATGAAGCTAATAGCCTTTTTAAAACATAAAAAACGTTTCTTAAATAAATAAAAAAAGTTGCATGTAAAAACTTTTGTAAGCGTTTTGATTTTCTTTTCGTAAAAATTTAAATGTTTGGCTGTAAATAACGTAAGAGAAAACCTTTTTTAATTGCACTTTTTTAATAGCATTTTTATTTACTCTCTCTCTTTAAAACAAAAAATTTCTTTTAAAATTCTTACAAAAAAAGTTTTTAAAAACTAATAGATGTTAGTTGAAATTTTGATTTTCTTTTCAAAAAAATTAGATGTTTATTACATAGTACATAAGTGAACACTTTTTTAATTACACTCTATTAGCAGCATTTTTACTAATTGTTACTTTAAAAAATTAAAAACTTCTTAGTTAAATAAATCAATAGATGTTACTGAAAACTTCTGAATGTTTTAAAATTTTCTTTTCATAAGTCCTAGAGCATTTACTTGTACAGAGTATACGTGAAACTATTTTCGATTACACTCTTTTTGCGGCTTTTTATATAGGAATGTCGCTTATTTTAAGTGCAAAAAACTTTTTTATCTCTTTTGGGAATTCTCTTTGTTCATGTCGCCTTATTAATACTTCTTATATTTAAAAGTGAGGTATTTTATTTTATTTATATCTAATTGCATATAATCAAAACCTATTAAAACTGCATTTTTTAATTTTTCTATGATTTAATTATATATAAATAAGAAATTCTATGGGAACTGGGAAAAAGAATACTTTACAGAAATTAAAAACTGAGTATTTTTTGATCGATTCCAATGTGAGACATTATCAAAACTTTTATAAAATATCATTACAATTATTATATGAATCAAAATGAAACAATTATTGTTTTGTCCCACTTGCGCAACGTCCTTCGCTCCAATGAAACGAACATTAATTGTTGTGCTTGAAAAATCCAATATTGATCTCAGAAATCTTATTATTTTGAAATCTTTCTGTCAAGTTTTCTAGTGCAAAACAAAGATATTTCAGTATAGTATCCCTTACAACGTTTCTCTTTGTCAACTCTCCAATTCTTCCATTCTTGAATAAGAAAAACGTATCTTTTCTTTATCACTAAAGATCCATACCGGCGAAGTTTGAACAATCTAAACTGGAACAACTATTAGAAACTATAACTCGATTTCACCAGAGCAGAATTAATTGCTGGGATCCGTGTGGACTTCGTGTAACTTGTTTCCTTCGCCCTTCGACCATCGAGTCCATACAAGGACAATCCACGCCTACCCAACCATTGAAGACCATTGAAATCTCGGCCTGAATGGCCCTCTGAGCTTCCTTAGGGTCCCTCCGGAGTCATGACTTGATTCTTTCCATCTCAATCTCATAAATACCTTCTCCTTTGTTCGATATTATTCGAAAAGAATGCATCCAATTAACTAATATCAAAAGAAGGATTTGTTGCGCTTTGTTTGCAGCTTCATAACTCAGACATTTTGAAATGTCCTACCTGAAATTCCTCTTTGGTAAAAGCTTTAAGGTCATGAGGTCCCGTTACATGCCATCGGCCTAGAAACATGGAACTATAAATCATACCCACAAAAATGGCTAGTGATCGAGCTTTCTGGAAGTCTGACATTTTACAATAGAGGCCCAAGGCCGAATCGAAGTACGTTCCATCTAGAGATTGCTAAGATACCTGAATGGAATGGATGCAGTGAAAGGTTTATAATGAGAACTAAAAGCAACATTAATTTTTTTGACAACGAGAAAGCATTAATTAGTTTTGTATTTTATTGCAAATTGACTGCCAGGATATTCTTTTTCATTCAAATGCATACAATTAATACCTTTCACTGTTAAAATCTTTTGGGTACATATACATTAACATTGTCACGTTAAAACGTGATTTTATGTCTATTGTAAAAAGGTCTTTTTTTTCAAAGAAATTGAAGATCAAGACGATTTCTAAAGATGGGTGTAAATACTTGACTTTAAAAAATAACTTCTTAATTTTTCTTTTTCAGAAAGGGGAATATTCACAAAAAAGTAACAAATGTAAAATATTTATTAGAAAATATCATGCAAAATTCAGCAATTTGTCTTCTAGTTTGTTTTAAATATTTGGTAACTTCAATTTTTTTCTTATCAAGAGCACATTGTATTAGTAATTCAAAATTATATGTTATAAAATTACATCGACTTTCAATTATAAGGAGAAATGAAACTTATCTGGAACTGGTTTGTAATTATTCAAATCATAGTGCGCATACCAGGATGAAATCAAAAAAGATCGTAGTTAATCTATAAATGTCCGTGTTTAATAAATATTAGTCAGTAATATCAGGCAGATAATATGTTTGATCAGTCAGTATTAGGTTTGGTAAATATCAATCAGTAATATGTTTAATACATACCAATCAGTAATATGTTTGATAAATAGTAATCAATAGTATGTTTGATAAATATCAATCAGTAATATGTTTGATAAATATCGATAAGTAATATTAGCCAGTAATACGTTTGATAAATAACAGTCTATAAATATCAATAAAAAAATTGTAAATTGATATTTTGTTATAAAATTTGGGAATTATTACAGATGAAATTAGAAACATAGTTTGATATAGTTTTTTTGTAAATTTAATTGAAAGAGCATAAAAAAACACTTTTGCTCACTCGGATTATGTAGATAATTCAAACAATATAATGCAAGAGGAATTAAGTTGTTTTGAAATTAATCCCCACGTCTTAACTCTTAGCTGAAAAGCAAGTTCGTTCAAGTTTATTGTTGAATTTAGACCTATTTTATTTTTAAATATTTTGTAACTTCCATTAAACTATTAAAACAAAAAATATGATTTAAAATATTCACTTCTTGTAACAAAATTCTTTAATATCGTATTTGAAAAATAATAAAATGCTATTTCATTCCGGTGTTGATATTCAAATGACGCCGTGAAAAAGATGATCTTTTGATAAAATAAAGATTTTCTTTCTTTATAAAGTTCATAATAGATTACACAAAATTTCAAAGAAAGATCTAAGAATATCAGCTTTTCAAAGGATTGGTTTCTTTTCTGAGAGAATTTCTAAGCTGATATTCTTTTCTTTTCAACTGAATTGTTTCAATTTCTACAATTTTTTTTTTAAAAATTGTAACGAATTCTTTTCGAAATTTATATCTTTTGCAGTTTGTTCAATTTGTCATCATCTCGTTTCAATTTTAGTTACACAAATCATGAGGATTGTTTTGGAACCGACCTTAAGTGTTTGAACAGTATTGCACACTAATGCTTAAAACAATTTTCGTACAAAATGGTGATTTTTAGTTAACACAGGAATATCTAATCAATACACGGAACAAACATCTATATTGCAATTATATTCATAATTAAATTTTATATATTGATATTAGTTTCATTTTCATAAAAAAGAACTCCAAATGACCAATGATTATACGGGATTTTCCTAAGTTAAAAAAAGTTTAAAGTTATTTTTTTTCATATAATTCTTTTCTTATTTCATGTATCTCGATGTATTTCGCTTGTTTGGAAAGAAAAGAAAAGAACATCAGGCTTGTTATTTGCAGATTCTGAATGTGAATCATAATAAAAATGATTGAAAAACAAAATAACTGAGATGCTTTAATATCAACTTTCTAACTATTTCATTATAAAATGGTTTTTGGAAGAGAAAAATTCTTCTCTCAAAAACATAAATTTTATTTAAAGCCTATTTTTGACTGCTTCTTTTGGCTCAAATGTCATCATTTTTCAATTTTTTTACGACTATTGTGTTGCATCTCAATCAAGTGAAACAAAAAATTAGCGCAGAACTAACAATGCAGATCCACAATCACATGAGCCAACAGACGTTTGATCCCTTTTCGGATTGAGCTCAAAATTTGGCAGACGTCAACACTAAGAGATAATTTAAATATGCGCAGCAAGTTTCATCCACCCAGCTTGCTTCGTTATGCAGTTTTGACGTTAGTTTAGATTTGAAGATTTCCTCTGAATCAATCAATCCTGAAATTTTATTGAAATGTAATCGGGGCAAAGACAATACACCAAATTTTATCCGCCTAATCAAAAAGTTATTAGTTGGATTTATCACAAAGTAACAGAGAAACATACAGATACACATTTTGTAACATCTTTTAAAAGACACGAGGAGTTCTGAAATATGCAGATTTAGTTAAGATTCTAGTATGAATTTTTAAACGATTCCATAGCTTTCTCTATATTTCGCATAAAAAGAAGTAATTAAAAATTTTAAAAATGACTCATTTATATTCCTTTTTTTGTAGCAGAAAATTACTTCGCAGTTAAATTGTAACGTGTACCGATCCATGCGAAAGACTGAACGTAGTTGAACTCAAGTGAATAAACACAAAATCATAAAAGGTAGTAAAAAATGATTTGTTGTGGAATCATTTTTCTCTTTCAAACTCCTCAACTCCTCCGGCGTTATGAAAAACTCGCCTAATGAAGAGCTTTTCATCGATTCAGAATTAAAAGAGAATCGATGCTGGGGATGTTGCTTCGCATGTTGCGGCTATATATAGCACCGCTGGGCTCTGTTATGTGGGCTGGGCGTGGGCGTTCAACATCGATCCCATCATCTGCTCGGTGAGTGATGCACGGTCTCAGACTGGAGATCCTCGAGGACAGAGAGCGCAGATCTCAATCCACTTCCTTCAGTGCGAAGACTGTTCATCGAAAGGGGACGAGAGTTTCGCTCACAATTTTGACTCAGTTTTTCTGAGATTGATTTGCTTGGTATGTTACGACAATTTTACAGCAATCGTTCACTAAACGCTTGCAAAATGCTAATAATGATATTTTTATATTAGACGCAGTTTAATTGGAATAGTTTTTTAATCCCTGGTAATAAATAGGTGTATAAATATTTTTTAACAATTTTTCTCTGTCTAGTTGTTTACTAACAAATAAAATCAAATATATATAAAAAGGTGCATACATAAAAAAACACATTAAAAAAAGTGGTAACACGAAATACAAAATAAGCTTTTGTACTTCTGCCGTTATTATTTATTATCTTTTCTCTGTCACTCTTTGTTTCTGTTTGTGTGTGTGAGAATATGTGTATGCGTGATCGCATGCATGTCTAATGTGTTTGATGTTGATATTTGTTAAATAAAAATAGCTGTTGTGTTCATTAAAAGATCTTTCGGTGTCATTATCATCATGTCAGAACATGATGTTGTTTTGGGAATGAGGTTTGTGGCGTCAACAAACATCCGTAGGCGGGAATTAAAATTTTATTATCTGCACGAGCATCACAAAAATCAACTTTTAATAACGTGTTGCCATTTTATTTATAAAATCTTTGATTTAAAAAAAATAAGTTAATGACTACAGAAAAAAAATCTAGAAAAATGTCATTTTGAGTACGTGATTATATGAAATAAAATAGGAAATGTGATATTTTTTAAACAATCAATGCGAGACAAAGTGTGTGTGTTTTTTTATCAGTTTACAGTACTAAAGCGACTCCTTCAACGAAACAATTAAAATGAATTAAAATATAATTTAACTTGCACGAGCACGTGGAGCTTGGCCGTTCAAGAAATTATGTTCTGACATGATGCATTGAAATATGCATAGCAGATTTCATTTTAAGCTTTTTATATTATCATGTCATTGATGTTTCTGTGAATGAGGCTTTTGCTGTCAACAAAACTCCGTTGGCCAAAAATGAAAATTTCATCGCCAAAAGTTGTAATTTTATATTCTCATTTAATTTCTCAACTCTGATGTATAATTAACACATTTTTTAGAGATTTTTTTAGGTACTTACAGGTTATGAATATTTTAAAATGTAAGATGAGCAGCTGATTTAATTACTATAAATTTCAAGTAGTCAAATGATTATTTTCTATTACATTACATTTTATTCAAAATTTGGAATGCAGTATATATGGTTTATTTAATAAGTCTAATCACGAATTCATATAATCATAACCCTTCACCTGAAGTTTTTTAACCAAACTTCTTAATAAAAAAGCCCAGAAAACAACTTCAAAGCTCTAG
Source organism: Argiope argentata (assembly GCA_026289955.1). Taxonomy (NCBI): domain Eukaryota; kingdom Metazoa; phylum Arthropoda; class Arachnida; order Araneae; family Araneidae; genus Argiope; species Argiope argentata. Next base: position 2,696,979 of record JAOUZG010023330.1, read on the forward strand.
TTGAAATATTGTAAGTTGGACTTGGATATAGTTTTTGAAAAGTTGACAGTTATCTCAACCAATGAATTCACAATCCCTGCGATCTTATAAGCAGAATAGGGAGAACGTGGCAGTTAGCGGCAGGAATAAAACATAAGTGGATAAGGTGTTAAAATTCCACAGTGGAAGACATTGTTACTTTCTTGAAGCGATTGAAATATTTGATTCTCTGCAAATAAACGGACCTAGCTTATACGGTAAATCTATGCATTATCGTAATCTTCTGGTTGAGAAATAGAGCTTGAAGGATGAAAAGAGGATTTTCCTTATTTCAAATGCTGCAATTGTGAATATTCACTTTGCTATCCCATAACTGATAAACTGATATCCATGACTGATAAACCTGCTATGATTTATTTTCCCTAAAGAATTTTACGAAGAGTGGCCCTCACTCGGCTGATTGCTGCATTTCATAGCATTGCAATGAATGGAATGCTCATTCCCATGAAGAAGTCTGTCTCCTTTTGTCTTTAGTGCAACATCTTCATTGACTTCTGCAGAAAACGGTCCTTTCCACCTTCCCATAAAAATAATCTGATTTCTTCGATGTTCTTGTTCAAAAATTTGAACCTGTACAAAAAACTTTCTGCATGTATTTGTGATCAATGACTAAGCTTTCAGCTTCAGTAAAAAAATCCTTTTCAAGAACAGTGATTCATCAATAGGTATTTGGAGTCGTAAAGGATTGGAATTCTTTATCATAAATTATTATTTCAACCTCGGATTTCTTCTTCTTACTGCCAGTAGCAAGAAAAACCCACCAGTGAAGTCATCGATTGCAGCAAAAGTCTTTGTCAGATCATCATTGTCTGTCTTTGTCGCAAAGGCGCTCTACCCGCATGAGCAGTGTTAGGACATTGTAAATCTTATTTAATATTATGTTTTATGGAATCTTTATTTCATTGTTCTTGAAGAAGACATTTCGAAACTGTGTGTTGGACATTTTAACAACTAAATCATTTAAACGTATAATATGAAAAAAAAGATTTTTAAGATTGTTTAAATTCTTATATAATTACACCGATAAACTTTTTTTTATCATGAAACCTACATGAATTATGAATATTAATAAAAACTGTACACAAACAAAAATATTTCAAATGAGTTAACAATGCATATAATTATATTGTTCTGTAATTCGTATAGCATAGAGGATATCGTAAAATATCATTTTTATAACTTTTGTTACTTTCTGCGTCCAATGCATTGGCGATTTTATTTCTCACTTCCGAACTTTTGTAAAAAAATTATTTTTTCCTGTGCTATATCTTTTTTTAAAAAAATGCTTTTTTCATGAATTTAACAAGTACTAATTATCAACAATAACTCTAGTTTTCTCTTTTAAGCCTTCAAATGGAAGAAATTACAGTAAACCCAAACCTTATTCAGGATTCGAATCCGGTCGACTTGGCAAAGCGCGCAAATTACCACACCAAATCGAACAAATGTTTCAAGATTTACTTTTATATTATAATATTTATATCAAATTGTAATTCGAAGAAAATGATATTCTATTTCAATTTTTAAGAATAAATATTTCAACTCATACTTAATCAAAATTTCAAATATTATATTGGAATATTAAACCCTATGCACTCTTAAAAATAATTAGATGCAAAATTATTCACCTAATAAAAAGATTTGTTTACTTCTATGATATATATATATATATATATATATATATAAATTCTTTTAAGTCGAATTTCTTTGAAAAATTAATCTACATCTCTTAGCCATTGAGTAGGCGTTTTTAACAATTAAATTTGAAAAATAAGTAAATAAGATGTCAAAAGGGTGCACAATCTTGAATGGTGAGTCAGAGGCCCCATCGGAGCGCAAAGGGTTAAATATGCTAGTTCAAATAAGTAAGAACACGTACATTGCCATCGGCTTTATCCACCTGCATTATACGGTATATTTATATTCGTAGTATATTCTAATTTTTATATTTTTGCTTATTTTTAATTGATAGTTTAACTATTTTTATTGGAGTTTCTAAGGGAAATACTCAACTGAAATCAAAATTTCACGACATTTGTAATCCGTTTTTTTTCAATAAATATAGAATAACTTTTTTATTATTATTTCATTATTATCATGTGAGAACATTATATTTTTTTAGTTAAGAGGTTTTGATGTTTCCAAAATTTAAAAGGAACAATATTTTTTCTTCTTGTACCAGTATTGCATAATTATTATGCAGATGCGATTTTAAAAGGTTGATCTACTTTTACCAGTATTGCTTATTGTTTCGTATGCTTCTTTGACACTCTATTAGCATTGTTTTAGATCTACTCTTATTAGCATTGCTTTATTATTGAGTATATTACTTTGACAGCAGATGCGTTTTAAAAAGGCTTACTAAGAAATATGACATCATTGCTGTTATTTCATTTTAAAATCGGTCGAGCTGCCAAAAATTTGTTTCTAAGCTAGAAAAATTAAAAATGAAAATTTCAAAAAATTATATAGAGAGAGAGAGACAGAGAGCGGTGATAGAGATCAATAAAGAAGTCTCGTGATTGTTTGAAATCAGCTTTAATTGGTTAAGGGTTTAAATTCCTTCATATAAATAATGACTTTAAAATGATAATGATATTACATGATGAAATTTGAGATCGACGATTTCCTTTTCTTTTATTTCTTTCTATTTCTTTCTGCTAATTGAATACCCTTTTTAAAAAAATATATTACTTCCTATTTTTTTGTGTATAGTTTTTTTTATTATTTTTATTTTTTAATCATTCTGTCTTTAATATATTTCATAATAGGCTATAAAAGAATATATGATTGTGTGGAATTTATAAACTAATAATTCTCAATTCCAAATAATATTAGTGGCATCAACAGGATTTCCACTTTTATAAAATCAATCTTTCGAATTTCCACTTCTATAAAATCAATCTTTTGAAATTAACGTATTTATTGATAATCAAGAGCTCTAAAAGGATCTAGGAAGCATTTTGTCATCAGTACTAATACAGGCATGAGATTTTGGAGTCTTGTGTTATTTTTACCGAATGCAATTGTTCCCGCTTCAGCTTTTACGGAAAGCAACACTCAGTCACATAGGGACTATCCAGTCGGCGATTTCCTCGAAAGTGAAGTTATTCGAAGTATGATTTGGCAAGGCCAGTTTCGGTTTTTAATTTTTAAATGGCGCGTCTGGGTAAGTCAATTACAACTTTCCTCTTTCAGAGCCGCCTAAGAAAACGTGGCTACTGGAAGAGGGTAGTGACCCCCACTGGAATTAATAAGTTGCACACCTGGAAGTTGAATCGCGAGAAGATAATATAAAACCATTCCTTTCTCCCATCTTTTAAAGTCTGTTTTACCCTTTCTTTATTCTATGACCGATACACATGATCATGGCAATACATCCACGTTCAAATTAAAGGAATTTTAACTTTTCATTGATTTTGTCCAGATGCACTCAAAATACCACAGGACTGTAATGATCCATGGTATGGATTATAATCTATGGCTCATAACTATCTATTTATTTTTTGTATTACATCAACTGTATGTATTTACGTGTACTTACTTAATTTCAATAAAATTAGGGAACACTTCTTAACAAAACCAAGAAAAGTGAAAATTCTCTTAACTTAAACGCTATTCTAGTGTCATTGCTATGCAAGATATGATTCGGATGTTTACAGAAAAATCAATATTAAATTAAAATTAATGAGAAACCTCGTATATCTCAAACGAAAATATTATAGGAACATTCTGTCAACTAAATATACATTTTAAATTCACAATGCATGTTTACAATGCATGCATGCATAATTAACCAAGAAACGATCGTTTCGTTATAGAAAATATATTGTTTTTTTTACATGCTTCCGTCACCCTTGAAGAAAATAAGATTTCGTGCTTTTGATTCTTTTCAGTTATTGTACCACTTACTAGAAGATAAAGATGGCATCCTTTTCATCTGATCAAGGTTCAAAATTATGAGGTCCATCCCAAAATAACCTTAATATTGCTTTACAACGGGACGTTATTATAACTAATGTCTTGAAAATCACTGAGTAAACAAATTATTTTTGTAACTTTCTAAGCGTAATTTATTACTTTTATAAAAAATTATTATTTCGATTTAAAATATTTTTCTAAATTTTTGTAAGTTATAACAGTTAGACAATCTGTTAGAGTAATGAATTTAAGAAACGATTTTTTTAAATATATATATTCCATCGAAATCAGGCGATTCGGAAAATTCATACTTAAGATATTTCAAGAAAATTTTAGGAATAAATACTGGTCACTAAACTTTATGTTTTGGTTCATAAGAAAATTATCTTTATTTTTAATAAAAACATCTTTTATTCTTCATTTTAGTTGGGAATAAAAGATGGAACTGAGGTTCTTAAGCATTAATATTCTCACAAGGGAACACGTTTCTTAAATAAACTTTTATCTTTAAATTCAGTAAGCCTTCTTTTTATCTTCAAAGTAACGAGATCTGAAAGTAAAGATTGTATAACTCATCATTCGAAATTTCGACTGTCACACAATCTTTGTTAAGTCTGGAACCTTGACCAAGTTCTGCTTTTTCAAATCCACCCTGAGACGCTGAGAACCTTGATTCGTCAGAAGAATCTTTTCTTCCCTTAAAGACCCCAGATTTTTAATTGTGAAGACATTACTTGAATATCCCTCAAGGTCATCCTCAGTCGGTTGGGGGTGGTACCAAATAAAGGGGAGCGTGAATGCCAGTGCCACAGAACCGTGTCTAAATATTATTTCATGACGTCGGATTGTTGTGGCAAGATGACAATGCTGCATTGTTTACAGACGGAGTTGGTCAACCGATCAGACGGAAGGCTGCGGCAGTTATGATCCTTCTTTCCGGTTATTTACATAAAATGTGCATCAAGGGCGAAGGGTTGACGATTGGCCTTCGGAATGTCAGACACTTTTGCCGTGGGTGCATTGGGCAATGCTTTTTTTAGTGGTATTTTTACGATGAAGAGTTAATGTTCATTAGGTTTTTTAATGTCCCATTAAGGCTAATTAAGTAATAAAATTCATAATAGAATAGCGCATATTCGTTTATATAACTAATAAACGAATATGCGCTATTTCGCAATAAATGTAGGAAGTTATTTTCAAGGATTATAGAAATCTTTATGAATGATTCGATATTTTCATACTTACAACAATGCTTCTTTTTATCATTTAAGAACATGATGTTGTTTGGGGGATGAGGTTTTTGGCGTCAACTAAAATCCGTCAGCGAAAAATAAAAATTTTATTATACGCACGAGCATCTCAAACAAAAATCAGCGTTCAATAACGTATTGCCATTGCATTTACAAAAGCTCTTATTTAAAAATAAATAAGTTCATGACTACAGCAAATAAAACCTAGGAAAATGTCATTTTGAGCGCGTGATTATATGAAATGAAATAAATAGGAAATGGGATATTTTTTAAAAACAATAAAGGCGAGACAAAGGCTTTTTTTGGATCGTTTGCAAAACTAAAGTGACTCATTCAACGAAACAATTAAAATGAATAGAAATATAATTTAACTCGCGTGAGCACGTGGTACTTGGCTGTTCAAGAGATGATGTTCTGACATAATACATTGAAATAGGCATAGAAGATTTCATTTTAAGCTTTTTATTTAAAATATTAAATACAATTGAGTAAAAGTATTACGAGTCATATAAAAATAGCTATTTTCTATTAACGGAACTAAAGACTAAAAAAATATTTTGATATTACTTCACTCAAGATTTTGTAGATTTTTCTATCTTTTGTTTCTCTTTTTTTTGTTGCTCTACTACAAGGAATGCATCTGGCTATTATGTATAAAGGAAAAAAAGAGGGAAATTGCGTAATGATGGGAAACTAGGTAGGTAGAAATACCAAGGGTGTCGATCTTGGGTAAAGAGGGCAGTAAAATATTAGTGCGACATTTCCCTTTTTTAATGAAACGTCGTTGAAGATAGAAAAATAATGTTTAATCCCTTAGTACATATTATTTTTCCCCACCAGTAAAGCAGGAATCTTAAAAAAAGTATAGAAAATCATTTGAGATGGAGCAGAAAATCGGAGGGTCAACAAGAATTATATTAAGTGGAGATCTTGAGTCTCCTAATGGCAGGTATAAAATAATTCACCAGATAGAGTTTAGTTTAGTTGCATCAACGCTCCGTTGCAAAGCAATACTAAACCTATTTTGGAACAATTTAGAACCACTATCAGATGACGAGGACGACACCCTCCACCCCGCGCCAAGCCATGTCAGCGGGAGGACTCACCAGATGGGGAAATTTACAATTTGGATTATTTTAAGTGTACCAGAAATCAATGACAAATTTATGTTCAAATATATTATTAATAAAATTCATTTTTCCCTTTTAATGACCTTATCATGAGAGTAAAATAAATAACATTATATTCTAAGTAACAAACATTGTCCCTCTACTGTCATATGATCCTTATTTTCTTGTATTCGAACAAGGAACGAAAGTCATAGCCCGCAAGTGTTAAACTTAATGCAAATTCTAATCAAGAAATGAAAATAAATTGAGTTTCACATCAGGTGCTGGGTGGAGCGGTTCGCAATCTGCGAAGGTGTTAGAATCACTATCATATGTTGAAATGAATCGAACACTTATTTTTATAGGTGAAATAACGTTGTTCGTCTATCAATGTCAGGTAAAAACTTCGAATTTGCCTTATGATTCTTAAATAAGGCGAAGATATTTTGGAAAAAGTATGTTTTGGATATTTACTCTTCCATAGTAAAAAAAAAACTATTTGCAGTAATATATAATTTTAACGATAATTTAACCATCAATGTAATTAATTAAAATATGTTTAAGCGAACATTATAGTTTATATATTATAGCGTAACAACCAGGTGAAAGATGCATACTTTACTTTAATTGATAAGAAATATTTTCCCTTAATTTGAATGTAGCCAATGCAAATGATTGTTTAAACACCCAATAAGGTAGTATGTTATTTATAGAATTCAGTAACTGATAATTTTTTTAAACTGAGAAATGTCCTTACACCCCCTGGTTTCCTTCCTTTTTTTTATTTGCGTGTGTGTAAAAAAAAAAGAACAAAAAGTTAGTCACTCAAACAACGATCCAAAGTTTTACCAACAAATAAAAAAGCATTAACTACTATGAAATTAGAAAATATTGAAAATCTAACTGAAGAAGGTTTTTTTCTTCAAATTTTTGAAGAAGTGTAAGGAGAATCAGCGACTACAAAGCCAAATTGAAAATAAGAAAAGTCCAAAAATGCCAGTTGGTGAAAGAGTGATCAAAAGCATTGGCTGCATGATAGTAAGAAAGCACAAGGAATCATTCAAGACTAAATAGCGCGATGTAATGTTGAGTATGAGGACCATTCCATGCAGATTACAAGAATCTAATTTAAATACAAGAATTCCACGAACAAAGCCCTTTTAAAATCAGAACCGAAGGTGAAAAGCATTGAAAAGACAAAAACCATGTTAACAGCCGAGCAGCAAAAAAGGAAACTGGGAAATTTGATCAAAAATTTCGCTATTTGATACGTTGGCAAAAAATACAGGAGAAAATTTTAAAAATTTAATCCTGTCAGCTTTTTGCTAAAATACTCAATTCGTATTATGGTCGTATGTATAACAGCAACACGCGCGTATAGAATTTGTGTGATTAATGCTCATAAACGTCGAAATATATATAAATATTCATAAGAAAGCTGTTATTTTCCAAGGACGATTTACTCCCAGATAATGAAGAATTTATATTTCAAAAGAAATCACCACAATATTTTGTTCCCATTGTATGTAAAAACCGGTTTCAAGACTATCATATTTCACCAATGGAATGATCTTGGAAAATCCCAGATCCCAGATCAGTAGAAATACTCTGATGCAGGCAGAAGAAACTCTTTACAAAGAAGCGATCCGACGATAATATCCAATTAATTGAAAAATAAACTAATATGGGTGGGTAGGTGTGTTAAGTTTGTTGGCTCAAGGGCCATTTGAGGCTATACTGCGCTAGTTATATAGTTTAATTTAAGAACACAACCAATGAGCGCAAGAGATGCAGCAATAAATGGATAAAATTTCAAAATTTCCGAATCACAGAGGAAAACAATTTTGAAACAAAGTAAAAGTGTGAGGTTAAAGATACAATTCCGTAATGAAACGATTGTGGATAGCTAGATGAAACTAAAAAGATGGATAGCTGTTAAAAGGTTTAAAATATTTAGGTGACACTTCTCATCCACTAGTTCGGTTAGGGTTAGGGATGATATATTGAAAAAACTAACACGATAGAAATTGTAAGAAGGGCTTTCAATTAAAATATGCTTAACGCTTAGTTCAACATGACACTTTTGACACATTTCCCTTTCCTATAGCTCAATATGGGTGTCAAATAACATCAGCTGAGGAATTAAAAGCAGTGGTGAACTTAACGGAACAGTGTTACAAGGTTACAGTTTTACAAGTGGTTATCCAATTATCAATTGCCATAACTCAGATCTTTCGTATAAATCGCTCTTTCTATATTTTTATTTTTCTGCCCTATGATTGTTGTTTTGAAACGAATATCATTATGAAAACTAGGTTACTGAGATTTTTGTTAAATTATCTTTCAAATGATATGCAATTTTAAGATATTCTCTTGGTAAAATTACTATTATGAGCCATCTGATTTCAAAAATGCTTTTTTTTCCTCAAAGGCTTCCACAATTTTAGTCATTACTTTACGTCAGGGGTGCAGAAGTAGGACATTTTTACAACAGGGCATATTTTCAAACACAAAGGATAACCATTACACGTAGTTGTTTGCAAATTAACTTGCACGTGCAAATTAAAGGACGGAAAAGAAACACCAACAATTTTTTTTCACTTCATAAGTTTAATGGAGTGAAAATTGTCAATGGCGGCACAACTAAGTTTCATAAATAACACAGTTGTAATTCGTAACAACATGACAGACGCATTGAGCAAATACGAACGGCATCAACAGTAAGCCTTTGGACTACTTAAAAGAAGAGTTCAAATAATAATCTTAACGCTGAGTTCGCATGTTGTTATTCGCTTTTGTGAAATTATATTTTATAAAATTTGTGTATTACATTTTATTACTTTTATCTTCCGTTGCTTTTCCTTAATTTACAGACACAGATTTCCTTCTAGCGATCCCTTTCACATTTGTGATTCCATGTTCTACAGTAAAAATTATTTTTGTCTGTTTGTTCTTTATGCATCCTTAAAAATAATATGATGATGTCTAATAGAATTCGCGGTATATTTACAATCACATTCAGCTAATGAGTTAATTGTGTGATGAAATAGATGCGAAGGAATCCAACCAAATGTGTTTTATTAAAATAAGATATTATAAAACTCCATGATAGAATAAAAATTGATAATAATATAAGATAATACAAACATTTCCAGTACTACGTTAATAGCATGAAATGTAACCAATAAAACGATAAAATAAAATTACCTAGAAAACTGATGCATCATGCTCATGAAGTTCCAATTAAAAACGCACTCGTCCAAAATTTATTTAACTTATGTTTCTCTCAGAATAGATGATTCCCAAAACATTCGTTATATATTTCATAATTTTTTAACCATTCAACAACTTTGATATTCGTATACTTAAAGTTTAAAAATATCTGTACCAAACGTAATAAAACTTTCATTTTCGTAAAGCACTTTCATTTTTCATTACTGATATTCTTTTCTTAGCAACAGAAAAACAAATGGGTTATTTTAAACATCTCACACAAAAGTTTCGTCTAAAAATAAGTTTGATCAATAAATGAAGCTTATTATGAGCAACTATTAACTTATTTCTCCTTCGCATGAAAAAACAAAGTATGACGTCAGGATAGTCTAAAAGTAACTCCTGAGAGCTCTTTGTAGAATACGTAATCGGGCCTTTGGCGACTGTGATGCATGTGCTTGCTTCCTGGATTCTGCAATAATTTTGCTCTCGAATGCACGAAGCGAAACGCAACACGCGAACACGACAAGGAATGCCCCGATGACGTAATGACCTGTCTTCACTTTCCTTTGTAGAGTCTGAAGGGTGCATGAGTGGACTCGTGCACTCGACAAAGCGCAACAGGTTAATTTGAATCATTCCCTTGATTTTTGTTCATTTTCCATACTTTGAGATAAAAGAATAAACTCCGAGAAAGTACCTGACGCCCATAAAAGTGTACGAAATTTACGAAAGAATAGCTGATAGTTTTATTTCAGGAGTGGTAACTATTGACATCAAATTTAAAGCACTGGGCGATTTAGCGAGAAACCGCAAGGCAGCTCACTTCTCCAAAAGCAATATTAGTGACCTTTAACAATAAAGCAAAATATCAGTAATAATTTTATTCATATTGTACTATCTGTATAATATTTTGAATAACATCATATATTAGAGATAAATAATAGTGTTCAAAAATTATGAGACATTTATGACCATAGTGTTTTAAAATCTCAAAATAATCAAAAATGTAATTAAAGCATAATTATAATCATGTATAACAATCTATACGATTCAAAATGAAAGAAATTTTTCTTGCTCTCAACCATTTAGTTTTTGATTGGAACAAGTTTTCTAGTGTAAATCCAATGCAACAAAAAGAAAGTATACAGAATACCCCGGTTAAAGAAAAATAATTTTTAATTCCTGCTGATTCAGCGCGAATTAAAAAGCACAACTGGATACTTAACGAACAATTCGTAGTAATTATTATATTTAAAAACAGAAGAAAGGTCTTTTATTATCATGTCAGAACATGATATTGTTTTCGGGACGAAGCTTTTAGCAGTCAACAAAAATCCGTAGGTGAAAAATAAAATTTTATTAGCTTCACGAGCATCTCAAAAAATTCAGCTTTTAATAACACGTTGCCATTGCATTTACAAAAGCTCTGATTTTAAAAAATAAGTAAATGACTACAGTAAACAAAACCTTGAAAATGTCATTTTGAGCACATGATTATATGAAATGAATATATATATATATATATATATATATATATAGGAAATGTGACGTTTTTTTAACAATAAAGGCGAGACAAATTTTTTTGGATTGTTTATAATATTAAAGTGGTTTATTCAATGAAAGAATTAAAATGAATAAAAATATAATTGAACTTGCATGAGCACGTGATGCTTGGTCATTCAAAATTTATGTTCTGACATGATACATTGAAATAGGATAGCAGATTTCATTTTAACCTTTATATTAACATAAAATGCAATTTAATCCTATGAAGCATTTCATGTTTTTTCATCCCTTTAAAATATTTCGAAGAAAATTTGCAAATATAATTTATAACAATTTTATGTCACATTAAAAATCGTTTAAGATAAATATTATCTGTGAGGAACAGGTTGTAAAATAGAGTCATTAAAATATTTAATTAAAAATTACTCATTTTTATGCAGCTATTTTTTTCGTTCATTTTCAAAAGGAATAGTTATTAATTCTGTTCAAGAAACGTCAATCATTTCTATCATCGACTTTAAACTTATAAAACCTATAATTTTTTCTTATTTAATTATAAATTAATAATGAGTGATAGGTTAGGCAAAAATATTTAAAATAATGAGTACTTTTCAAAAATAATTGAATGATCAAAAATTATTAATAATAATTGAGTAATTATTTTGATCTAAAATACATTTTCTGTAAAAAAAGTGTACTTTTTAGGAGGAAAAGTATGTGTTTCTCGATAGTCTCAATTTTGTGGAATTTTTCTTAATTAATAATGTCCTATTTATAATCAAATTAACTGCCTTTAAAATGAACCAGTGAAATTTAATTTAAAAATTCAACCATTTTCTTTCTTGGAATTTTTTTTCCAAAAATTTCGCTGAAAATTAAATTATAATGAGCTAGTATTACTATGTTATTTAAAGAGAGCTAAGTTAATTTTCTCAAGCCTGGGATAATATGTATACATTTCTTATCCCCCAAATTTTTAAATAGCATAAATAAAAACTTTCCCTAAAATATATCTTACAATTACAAAAATTCATCTTACCGTTTATTCGAATTCTAGCCTTACATTATCATTAACATTGCGAGTTTAATCTCTGTGAACCTGGCAGCCGAGTTAAAAAATTTCTATTCTTTATAATGCATTTCCATTCATGAATTCCTGATTTTGTAATGTCCTATTTTGAAACTCTTTATCTGTTTTAAAGTTTGTCTAATGATTTTCAATTATGATGGCCACTTTACTTCAGAGAAAGTTTTGACGAGATTACCAACTGGCGATTTAAGGAATCTTAAATCGCACGTTGGTAAGTACTCCCCCAGTAACTTCTGAAAGTAAAGAAACAAATACTATTTGTCGGTTATGAGTTCTTAGAGTCCCAATCCTTTAAGAATCAGACAGCAGACTACAATATTAACATGACAAATTGTCGAGGAACAAGGACCAAGCCTTTTCTATTTCTATAACAGCAGTCCGTTTCAATAAGTCGTCCTTCAAATTCAACAAAGAAACTCCATTAGCGTCGCTGTTAACACATGTGCAACTTCTGCAAAAAGAGCAAAACAAAACCCCTTCTCCAACACCACAACAGAATTCAAACATCTAAGACATTCGCTAACGACATCCGAACAAAAGAGAAAAACACCCGTATCGTTAGAAGCTGGGATATGTGTGCAGCCTTTTGTTTTAGTTTCGCTCATTCCGTGTCTCAACTATTGTACATGCTTCGCCAAATCGTAGTCTTTGCACGTGCGTGGCTAGTTTAAAGATTCTTCATTTCGAATCGAAATAATTAATCTTCTGTCTTTTGTGGGGAAGTGATAAAATATCTGGTAATGTGTGTAAAGTTGGGAAAGAAATAAAGAAATGGTAATGCGTAGAAAATGAAAATTGTGACTTGTAAAAAGGTGATTAGCGTATTGTTTAGTCACGCCTTAAGTGTGTAGCATTTATGGAGAAGGTTTTTCTTTCTTATTTCCTGGTGTTCGGTTTCCATACTCAGGCGTGTTTGGAAAGAGGAGGACATGTTTATTTTAGAAGACTGGAGTTTTAATATTAATGAAATTGCGCTTATGGAATTCGACATTTGCATTAAAATTGATGAAGGTTTTTTATTATTATTATTTTTTCAAAATCATTTTCTGACTTTGGAAGCAGGAATTGCAAAAATACTACCTTGGAAAACGATTTCAATAGATTAACATTCATATCTTCCAGTAGAATAAATATGATTACATAATATCCATGCTCAATAAAAACTTGTTTATATTTTGTCTTCTTTAATTTTATTTGCTTAGTCATCCTTTCTAGTATCTGATTGAAATGGAAGGGCATACTTTATTTATTTTCGTTAGTAAATAACACTAATATTTTAAAAACGGAATTTTTTGATAGGATAAATTGGAACTAGAAACATCACTGTAAAAATTCTACATAAACTGAAACATAAAAACCTTCTATCTTAAATTTAAAATTGACAATTTGGATTGAAACAATCGTATCTCTGAGACAATTCGAGAGGGGCCAAATGTGGTATGTAATTATTTCCAGAATAGTAGATGCTAAAAAAGCCTGTTTAAATTGGATTTTTCTTTTAAAAATCAGTTGAAATGTTGTTTTTTTATTACTAGTCTTGATATAAAGTTAATGAATGTAATTGAATGTAATTGATTCCAAACAAAGTTGAATAATAACTTTGTTTAGTTGTTCAGAAACTGGTTCAGATTTTTTTTATTACTAGATAGACCATTGGACATGGGGACATCAAACATGGCAAGTAGTTATTTTTAGTAGATACTAAAATAAAAACATTCTCATTTCATTGGATTTTCAGTTAAATACCATTTGCAATATATCGATTTTTTTTTGTTGCAAATCTTGGCAAAAATGCGATGAATGTAAATGATTCATCAAAAGAAAAACTACTTTATTTTGTTTCAATTATAAATATTCTTTTGTAGGATTCGACAAAAACTGCGAGATGTAAAACTGATTCTGCTTTTTATTTCTAACAAGAAGCACTAACATAATACTAGAGGTACTTATTTTGAAGACTGCAGAGGTCTAAAATAAGTTTCAGTTTTAATTAGATTTTGATTAAAAATAAGCTTAAATATTTGTATATTCTTCAATAAATTCTGACAACTATTATCGTGCAAAAACTGTTTTTATATCCTCTTAAAATTCGAGAAATTATCGTTTAATAGTTTAATTTTTTTTCATGATCTTTTGTTCCATTTTTATTATTTTTAAAAAAATATTTATAAGTACATTTTCAATTATGCATCTCATTGTTTTTATTACTGCGCTTATATCCTTTCGTTACTTGTTCGCAATTCGTGTTGCCATGAAATTAAGCATATGATATATTGTATTCTATTTTAAAAAATTTATCCTACTTATGATAATTTGATCTTTTCTTATAATATTTTAAGAATAGATACAACCTTCTTCTAAGAATCTTTTATTTTATACTGATTCAAAGAAACGTGCCTTGGATGTTCCCCATTCATGAAAAGTAAGAAAAAAGAAATGGGGAAAAAAGAGAGGTTAAATTTACATCTTCAAAGAAACATTTTATGAACATTTGAAAACTCAACAGTGATTAAAATCTAAAGTTCTTTATTGAAATATATTATTTGGTTTGAAGCAAACGCTACCCTTTAAAATGAAAATTCTCCAGTGTAGAGCAGAATTAGCGATAAAATTAATAAATGTGTCATCTTAGTTTAAGAATTTAGAGCATTTTAAATTACATATGGTTCCTTCGTATAGATGAATTGCTATCAAGACCTTTTAAAATACTGTTAGTAGAAAATAAAACAGAAAAAAATGCATCTAAAATTTAAAGAATACATCACAAGAAAGAAAACATGTTTACAGAAGGGAAAATAAAAATCATAATTTTAAAAAATCAGCATTCACTCAAATTTCATTTTGTAAATTTTGATAATTATTTCGTAATCAAACATTTTGTCCAGTTTACATTACTGTCAGCACTCAAATACAGAGTCATTTTTAAACAAAAGAATAAATCTGTTTTGTTTTTCCCAATTTTAATCTCATTTCATTCTAATAATTTTTATTTGTAACAATTGCTCCTGTAAAGAATAATTTTAAAATTGAGAATAATGTTAAATATCATTTTAGAAAAGAATAAGGCAATGCCTTTCAACATTTAAAAGCTAATAACATCAAACAAGCGTCAAAAAGTCAAATGTAACATTAACGACATTTAAAATGTATATCTTTCGAAAAGAATTACGAGTTAAAACATTTAACTCTCATGCATTATAAAGTTTCTCTTATATCACAATATGCAACAGGTCGTTCTTTTGATGTATGCAAATTTCAAAGGTTTATGACTGTGTTCCTACTGTGGCGTGAAACTTGCGTGAAGGAACTGCGCAATGGTGGTGAATTTTTTTTTTTTTTCTTTCCATGACAGGAGCTTCTGACGGTCGTGCAAGCTGCTGTTCCGAATGAAAGACAATGTTTCTCATTGCAACTGGACGACAGAAGAGAGAGAAGAATTCCCTTTTAAATATTTATGGGTGGTATTTCGATTCTCTTCGCCATAGTAAATCAAGCAGATTAATTGATTTATGCTACCTGGGGATTTTTTTTTTATTTTGTGTGTTTAGAAATAACAATAAACGGTTCTGAGAGAGAAAAGAATGAGAAGAAAAATTAAAATACAATTGTTTTTACCATTTTCATGTAATCCGGTCACGATCAATTACTAAACAAAGCAGAGTAATGTTGATGAGTATAAGGCGTTTATTTTCAGTGGCGTTACATCAATAGAAAGTCCATCAATAAATAAAATGATGTTTAGAATTTTATAGATTGTATAAAACGAAATGAAGATGAGATATATAATAAGCATTCATTACAAAGAGGGATAGGAACAACCAGAAAATTAAAATTAAAGAAGAAATTTAAAAAAATACCAAATAGAAGTATTTTGGAAAAGTTTATATGACAGTAGCATCAGGCCCTTCAACCACGCCGGCTGAATGACCGGACCGCCACAACAGCAACCCTAGCGGGAACTGTGGTTGAGCCTTAATGGCTGTCACGGTCCACAGTACGGTCCTCCCAGTATGAAATATGTCCCGTCATCGATGAAAGATTCTAAACCCCACCTATTAGTGCACCCTCTGGGGGGGGCGAGATCCAACCACCGTGCCAGAAGCAACTCATTCTCCTTTCTAGGTGCCAGCCCCGGGGGGAACCACAAGAGTATAAATAGATTCGCATTACCTAAATGAACTCATCTATGCAGGCAATACTCTATAAACCTCAGCAAAAATTTAGCAGATATGTATATAATTCAAATACTTATAGAAAAGAACATAATGCAAGGAATAAAGCGAAAACGGAGATCAAGAGAGAAAAATAAAAAAAAATTAAACTGGAGATTTAAAAAAAATGATAAACTACAAATAATCAAACTCAAAATGATTAAAAGACTCTCACTCAAAAATTATTAAAAGACAATAAAAACAAAAATAAAACAAGAGAAAAATAAACAATCAAAAAAGCAAGGAAAGTGGAAAAAGTAATACAATATATATTACAATAAATGTAATTAATCTATTGATTAATAACCACTAAATTTATTGGTGGTCATGAATAATAACCGGTAACTATATATAATCACCAGTTTATTACATTTACAATAACATTTACCTTAGCCAAACTAAGCAATTTCCTATTAATTCCACAAAATTAGGATCAAGATATAAATACTTTTTTCAGTACCTTCAGAGCTTTGTGTTTGTCTTTGATTCACACGCACGCATATATATATAAATGTAGGCATAAAGCATTAAGTCCCCTTTAAAGAGGTATGGTAAAGAATACTTGGACCAGCCACCGCAGTCCAAGTGGTGTTAGGATTTCCAGCAAGAGCATTTTGGCATCTAATTTGCTCCTTGCAGGATTTAAAAAATCCTATATCTCATAACATAAGGTAACTTGGTCATGTGCTGCTACCACGCAAATCTAAATTGCTCTACTATCTGTTAACTCTTATTAGTAACTGTAACTTTATTTCTAGAGTAAATGCTGAGATATCAGACAAAGAGTCGGAAATAAAAATTAAGTTCGGTCAACTTCACAATATAACTTTTTGCAACATTCAAACAATAAGGAATGTAGAATTTGTTTAATGATCCGTATTTAAAACAAATGCACTTATTTTAATTCATTGGCACATATATTAAAACTTATTTATTAAAAAAATGGTTTAATCTGCTTAGTTATTTTATGACATTTCACAAAACAGTAATAATTAATAAAATGCAAGTATCAGTCTAAATACTGCTTAAAATTATTATCGAGTATTTAAAAAAATACATCGCCAAATATTTTATAGAGGAATGGATGCATTTTCCAAATAATTTTCAACTTTTGATTTATAATTTAATATGTGGAAGAAAAAAAATCATAAACATCAAAAATTTTAATTTTAAAAGAAGAAAATATTGACAAAACTCACTTTCATGTTTTTTCATTAAAGATTCTAGATCGCCAATAACCTTTGAAATATAAATAAAGGATTTGCAGGAATATATTTCTTTCTTTGGATTAATTAGTTTTTCCAGTTTCATTGCTCTCAATGACCTCGAAAGCAGAGAAATACTAAAATAAATTGGCTTCGCCAACCCACAACCGCCATTTTAAATCATTTTTTTGTTCAAAAACTCGCATCATCGATTTGCGCTCTAGTTATTTATTTTATTTTGTTTAAATTAGGCGTTCGAAAGAATTAAAAGCGTCTCTGTATAATTCCTTTGATCTTCAAAAGAATGTAATAACTGTCTGAACAGTCTTTTCTCGCATGATTAGAATAATTCCGAAAGTCAAGAAGGTGCACTTTCATACGTTTAAGAAATGGGATATGATTAGTTTTTCCTCTTTGGTTAGAAGGAATATTGGTTAGAAGGAATTCATTACCAAAGGATTTCTTTGTGGTGAAGGAATTTGATTGCCAAAAACTTTCAGTAGTAAAAACATAACTGTCACAGTTAATAATACACAGAATGCTTACTTGTATTTTTATTTGTTCGAAATTATTTTCGAACCAATAAAACTAAACCTTGTGATGTATGGTCTATCAACAATTTAAAGATTACGCTATCATCCATGATTAATCCCATGAATGCTATCGATGAATCTTGGGCGTTGTAGATTTATTTTTAAAAATTTAACAAATAAGGATAAAAAGACAAATTCAAAAATATATATCTTTAATTTAGTTTATTCTATTTAAAGAAATTAAGAGACATTTCAAAATGAATGTTTGTTTGTTTGTTAGGATTTTTCCGACACAACGGTTTTTCATTATGCTGCACCAAAGCAGATTTAAAATTATATCGAGGTAAAACAAGATTAAAAAATGAATGTCAAGCGATCTAAAAAGGAAGCATTTGAAAAATGACAGAAAGCGACCAAAAAAGAAGAATATTTGTTGAACAAAAATATAAGAAATGCAAACGATAAGCTGAAGAAAGTTGTTCTTTTAATCAAATGAGATGCAAACTACATCATCTTGATTGAGGGTTAAGTAATATATTAGTAGGGATGGACAGAACCTGTTCAATTGGAAGACAGTGCCACACATTGATTGTTTAGTACGACTAGTACTACTTAAAATTGCAAAGCAATAGACGTATATCAGATTCCAGATAGTCGTTGTGAAATTTCCTTTTTTTTCTTCCAGATGAGGAAGTTTTGTGAATGGTAATGGCTGACTTTATAACGCCTCTTTCTTCAAGTACGAATGAAACAAATGACTCATTGTTTAATTTTTAATTTTAATGTTAAAACAAAAAAAAATCAGATTTTTTTGTTTATTATTTGATATACATTTTAAAATATGCCTTGATTCGTAAGGACAGTATAAAAGGACATTTTATATACAGTAAATATTATTTTTTATACTGGTAACTACAATTAACTTTTGAAATATCGGCTGTATACTAATAACATTACATGAAATTTCTAATCAATATTACAAAAGGAATTTTTTTTCGTTTATTATTTTCGTTTGTTACAGTCTTAGAGAAATCATGTTAAGCTTTCCTTAGAATGATTTATAAAGTAAGAAGTATTTCAAATACCAGTAATTGAAAAAAGAATATTCCTTAACCTTTTGCCAAGAATCCGTTCATGATAATGTGACAGGTTTTTTATCGGTATAATTTGCCAGAAGTAACTGAGGGGCATCTTTCATTTCTAAGAATAATTCTAACAATCTATTTATCACAGAAATCGTCTTCCAGGAATCTCCATAGAAGAAAAAAGCTGCAGTGCTCAGCATGTAATGCAATGGGCCATCAGAAATAGCTCCTTTTTCGGAAACTCTCAGGGTTAACAAACCATGAGGTCCATCGATTTTGAAATTGAGTCAGCTCTTTTTGGAGAAGTCGTCGTGATGAACTTTCTGGGTTGTTGGGTTTTTCGCATTTTTTTAAAGACTAGATCATTGAAAGTCTTCATTTCCTGTAAATAAATTAGAAGAATATTACTTTATAATAGTAAATAAATCAAAGAGTTTTAGTTTAATCAAGCGGATTGACTTAGTACTTAAGGTAAAATTTCAAATTGTATGTTGTAAATATTTAACAAATTATCTTAAAATACCAGATTAATAAGAGCTGTAAAATCAAAAGTCCTTTCCGAAATTATATGTTGGCTACGTGAATAAGAAAACAGATTTTACGTTTCACCTGTAAAAAATAAATGGAATCAAGTTTCAATTCGGAAATCGTGATTTGATCACTAACCCGGCCCTATGGCTTTTTACGCTACTTAACAAAAATGCTAGACTCCGACAGTAAAATTGATACATAAAGTCCACATACGCAATAAGTAAGTATACTTTTGAAATGGATCCCGAACTAATTTTCTAATTTCAAGTCCTGACTCAGAAGCCAGGATATCATTTGAGATAATATCTAAATAAAGAAGATAGATTGCTAAAAAATTGTGAAAAATTGTCGCCAAATCATAATACCAGTGTAACTAAATATTCATTGGATTAGAAGTTTTATAGAGTGACGATAATTTCCAACATCAAGTTCATTGTTTTTCATCAATTTTTCACTGGTGTTCTTGACATAAAAAAAGGTAAGTAGTAGCAGAATGCTGTGAAAAAAGTCAGATCTTATTTGGATTGTAAACAGGATGACTACAGCTATCTTGAGGTAATAATTTCTTCTTATGTGACAACATTTTGCACCGGTAATATTTTTTCGCATACATAATTTTTTGAATGCAGCAGGAAATTTTATTGAAGAAAGGAAACGTTGAGATAGATTTGGGACATGCGTGATTCCATTCATATTTGAATAAGATAAGGCTAGAATCAGATAAACATGTCATGTATGTTATTCTTCTCAAATTAATTCTTCTTCAGATGTCCCCTCTTTACTTGACTGCCATAAAATAAACTGAAAAAGCCTGCAATTGGATTATTACTATTAACATGCTTGAAACCCTGAATGATTTTAATGGTCTTAAATTATCTCAAAAGGAAGTTTTGATACCACGAATGTTTCTGATATACGAATATTCTTATAATTACTTAAAAAGCAGGTGTAACATAAATTTGGGAAATAGAATTTTTCCTTTTCTTCAGTTCTGTTTTTTTTATCAACTTTCTAAAAAAATTGTTAAAATAGAATAAATAGCTTTTCATAAATTGAAAATATTACTCTTCATGAGTACATATTAAATATAATCATTCGATTCCCAAATAATATATACTAAATATTCAATGAAAATTTTCTAATATCTATATAATTCTCCTAAGTAGGAAATGAAGATACACATAATTTGAAATAAAATATCAGAAATTTGTGACATCAAAAAAATTGATTTTGTTAGAAATTAGTATATACAAATAATAATAATTTTATCAACCATAAAAATATCCATAAATACCAAGTAGATAAAATATTCATTATGCCTTGAGCAGAGATTATCCCATCAACACAAGTCTATTAAAAACGACAAGAGAAAATTTCTCGACTGATTAATTTCAAAGCTATCTACAAATATAACACTTATACAGGATGATAAAAAAATTAATTTAGTGTTTAGTTTTTAAGAATGATCTTTTCAGGTGACTTTGCTTGAAAATTTCCCGGAAGAATATAAGAGGATTAAATAATTCCAAATAATAAACACATTATTCTAAGTATTTCAATTTCAGGACTCGGCCTCATTAATATTCTACTTGTTCTGAAATAAAAGTGCCATTTTCTAAGCTGATTATTTATAAAATCATTTTGAAAAACACTCCAAAGATAATATAATTAAATTTCTTATTGGAATTTTAATGAAACTGCGTAGGTAAGTGCGATGATGAAGAAAAAAAAAACCTTTTTTAGATTATTACTCAATTTATTTGAACAGAAAAATAACCTGTGTACGACTTTTCTGAAATCACTTATAAAATAAATTATGATTATTCCGTTATATTTAGTATGAGATTGGATGCTGATTATTGCATTTCCAAATTCCAGTCACGGTTTTTTCAAATAAAATATTATAACGCATGAAAATTCTAATATTTTTTTAACTTAAATTAATCAAATTATATAAAAATGAAGTAAAATCAAAATTCTTCTGGAAGAAGAACTATCAGTCAAGTTACAAAGATAACAATTTTTTTAAAAAAATTCATTACTTTCTGCAATTTGTGCTGCATGATAAAAATATTGAGCAAGAATACTGAACAAAAACGGTTCAATAATTTAAATAATAATTTAATTCACCGCTGATAATACTGGAGAAAAAATGTTTTTTTTTTAATTTTCTAAGCAAAAATGGGAATTCAAATTAGATAATTTTACAAAATTTCTGTTACAAAATTGTAATGAGAATTGATATAAATTGAAGATTTTTTGATGAATATTTTTTATACCATTTATAGTAAAAATAATTTATATAGTATTATATGTAATGTTTTCTTGATTCTTATCTTTATATCTTAATTCATTTCTTATTTTTAGCTTACATTTTCACACGTTTGTTTATTCTGAAATTTTCTCTTATTTCCTTATATAAATACAACTTTTTTATTTGATTATTTCTAGAAAGTTCCCTTAAAAATTACGGTAAATTTTTGCAACAAGCGAAGAGATAAAAATCCCTAACACCACTGCATAACTTCCAAAGATACCAAAACTTCCCGTTTTTTGAATCGGCGCGTGTTAGAAAAATTCCTATAAGAATTTCTCGGTAAATTCGACTGAGAGAGAAATTTTTTAGACTTTCCCTTTTGTCTTCTGAGGCAAATATTTATATTCTGCCTTTGTTCCAATGTATAAGG
This sequence comes from Argiope argentata, assembly GCA_026289955.1. Classification (NCBI taxonomy): domain Eukaryota; kingdom Metazoa; phylum Arthropoda; class Arachnida; order Araneae; family Araneidae; genus Argiope; species Argiope argentata. The sequence goes on from JAOUZG010023330.1 coordinate 2,719,362, forward strand.
CAGGCCACCCATTTACCCCAACGGAAAAATATATCTTTAGTTTAATTCCAAATTTGTATTCATATCACTATGCCCCATACTTTTGAGTTGAAAGATTCAAATCCTTTAAAAATTTAAAATCCGTATTTTCAAAGACACAATACTTCCTGAAATTGTAAATATTATTATTTGTTTGCATTTAATAAAAATTTTATTCAAAATATTTTGGTGAACAGCTAAATGCATGAAAAATTGCATGAAATGACATAGGATTCTTTATCCATAATTTTGCCCAATTTATCATTGTCATCAAAATTTTTTGAAATTTCAATAGTTCATAAAGACCCCATATTGAATCTTTTCTCCATTATTTTGTTCAATTTATCAACTCAATGCTTCAATGGATTTGGAATTTTCAATGCGCATCTTATAATTCATGAGTAATACGTATTGCTCTCTCATTTACTAAAATCAACTATATATTCCTTAAATGATAGAAGTGAGCTTCTTTTTTAATCATCACAGGATACAGGATTTTTAATTATATCTGGTTAGTTAACGTGTACTTGAACTTACTTTAAAAAGTGGGGAGGTAATTTCACGCACTAGTGTTTCTTTTTTTTCCAATTCTTACTATTAGCTCTCTCTCTCTCTCTCTCTCTCTCTGTATATCAATATATATATATATATATCTATATATATATATATTGTCATATAACACCCTCTG
>JAOUZG010023330.1:2720467-2766277 GCA_026289955.1 Argiope argentata
CATTTTGAATCGTCAATAAAATACAGTTTATTTATCCAATAAAGTTCAAGTAAACTTTTTTCAACTTATAGTGGATGCCATTTGATGTTAATACAGTTTTTTTCAAATATTAATCCCATAATTTTTTATTAATTAATTAAAAACTAACTTCCTCGCCAAAAATCTTCATTTCACCTCCGCCTAATAAGTAACGAATTCAGTTTGTTTTCCCCCATCGCCAATGAGGTTAGGCTTAACGTGTGTTTGGCCGATTATTTTAAACGATTCTGTTTATTTTCATAATGCTTGATGCATTTAAAATCGAACATTGTTAATTAATTGATTTTTTTCGATTCATTTTGAAGTACTTTCAAAAATTAGAAAATTCTAACCTGGATAGCGTACACTAAATTATGTAGAAAATCATGCATTTTGTGTTGCTACAATTGGCTTTAAATCTTCAATAGGCTTTGGAAATTCACAGCTAGTAAAATTTTTTGATCAATTATTTACAGTAATTGTAATCATTAGGCTGGGTTAGTCTGGTTGGTATGGTGTTGGATTCCCATCCCTTGGGCTAAGAGTTTGAACAGAATGTGTAGAAAGGAGCATGGAAAATTGCCAGGAAATTTCCTTTCTGTTTTGCCGCTTAATATTGAGATTCTGTCATATTTCTATAAATACTTATTTTAATTGTAATTATTTAATAAAGAGTAACTAAAAAAAAAATTCTTTTTTATCCTAAGTAGGAATTGTTTTTTTTAATTGTTTTTTATATTACTAGTTTTATTTTGAATCAGACAAAAATATATATCGTCGACATTCATTTTATAATCATTCTGAATTTCTTTGGAAGATTTACTCAAGAAATAAACAACTGTAAAACTCGGCTTTCGCTCAAGCCAGCCTCAGGAAATGATCAAAGAGTCTGGAATCTCTTATTCCAGACCTGCAGCCAATATTCCTGTCTAGATTGCTTAGACAATATCTCGAAGGTATCGTTAGTCTTCTCTAAGATCAATTTTATTTGCACTAATTACATTTAGCTCAATTATTTGCCGATGTTTTTTTCCAACGAATGAATCTAATCCTGTTGTCTCTTTTTCCAATAACTGAAATAAAAGTCTGAATGGTAGCCCAGTGAAAAGAAGTAAGTCAACGAATCATCGCAAAATGCGCTGTGTGTTAAATCTTGTGTTGCGAATAATACCCTCAGTGATGTAACTAAAGTGTGGTATCTAATTTTTTAGTTCTTTAAATACGAAATCAATTTAACGCATATTTGTCTAATGTTTTTGAACTATGTTAGCATTTTTAGAGAAGCAAGTATCCTAATCTTTTATTTAAATTCTTTACTTTTAACTAGCTAAAATAACTAAATAGTAAATGTTCTGAAAAATTTTGCAGAATTTCTTTAAAGATCTTCAATTTTTTAAAATTTATTTCTCATTTTTCTAAAGGCTTTTAAATGCAACAATATCTATTAATGCCTAGTCTAAATGTATTTGGGAAGATAATATTGAGCTTATCAAGTGACTTTAAGAAGCTTTAATTAGAATTTTTTTTAAAAAGGGGACAAATTTTTGTTGGGTTGTGTGTGTGTGTGTGTGTGTGTGTGTGTGTGTGTGTGTGTGTGTGTATGTGTGTGTGTGATACACCTGAAAATAGTTTTTACGCCTTTTAAAAATTTCCAAAATGGTATTTTCCTTGATATGAATTTAGCTTTCCAGGAATATTTATGTAATTATTAATAAAGGATTCTCAAATATAGTTTACATATTTAAAGTTTAGTTAAATCTATTCCATGGCTTCAAGAAATTCTTTTAAATATCCTATTTTTTCCTACTTTCAAATAAATTTGTAATCAATATTTCTATTTCATGTTTAAGCAATAAAAAAGTAGTAAATGATTTTATAGCTTAATAATAGAATCATACTAATGCCCTAAAGTGCTCCCCAAAAAAACTGTTACACCTATCTAATATGGTGTAGAGCCCCCACGAGCACCCAGAAGTGCCGGAGAGACGGCGGGGTTTGGGTTCAACGAATTTGTGAAGATATTCTGTAGACAGTTCACACCATGATTCTTGCAGGACAGTCCACAAAGCGATGGGAGTGAGAGGTGGTGGAGATCTCCTGAGAACAGCACATTTCAAAACATTCCAGATATGGTTGATAATATTCATGTCAGGAGAATTAGGTGGCCAAGAGAGGGAAAGGAATTCAGAAGAATGCTCCTCAAGTCACTCGGTAGCCACTGTAAACCTGTGGTGTGGCTTATCCTGTTGGATCCCCCTCTGTCAGACTTTCTTTAATATCCTTTTTGACCCCGTCAGTCACACTTTCTTTACTATCCTTTATGATTCCCTTCCTTCAGTTCTTTAATACCTTTTTAGCCCTCTGCAAGCATGCGGAGGGTCAAAACGGATATTAAAGAACCGCTGACATGTCATGGCCAAGTCTACTCACGTCAAAGGTCCCATTTCATGCTAACTACACACCCCTTATCCTCATAAAGCCACCACCAGATTTAACAAATCTTTGTAAGCATGAGAAATTCAGGGGGGGGGGGTTCTCCACACCCGTATACACCCATCCACTCAATGCATTCAGATTCCTCAGACCAGACAACGCGTTTCCAATTATTAAGAGTCCATTGGCGATTTTGGCCAGCCCATGTAAGGTTCAGAGCTTTGTGCCGCTGAGTCACCAATGGTGTGCGAGATGGTTTGCGGCTACGAAAGCCCCTATCAATTAGGTTACGTTACAAAGTGCGCATAATAACGCTTTTTGATGGGCCAGCAATCAAATCCGCAGTGATTTGAGGAATTATTAAGTTTCTATCTCGTATGACGATTCTTTTCAGAGTCGATGATCCCATTCAAACAAGGCCTTTTCAAACCACACCGCTGTCGGAGATATTAAATTTTACTGGAAATATGGTATTTGCGAACCCCATAGAAACGACCATGCGCGGAAATCCAAATTTCATTTCTATTTCTTAAATGATATGTTACAACTCTCGTGTGCTAGTGATTAGTCCCAGTTAAAAATCATTTAAATCTTTATAACCTTCCATTATAACAGCAAGAATCGGTATAATAGCTTCCTTAGACACCTGTTGCATTATACATGTTCTGTCGACTGCATCGCATTACGCATGATTGGTTGAACACCGCTATTATTTTCATACGACCTGCTAAACCAGCTTTTCTGACTGTTCTGTGTCTTACATATTCTTTCTTCCCAAAGAAAGTTTGGTATTCATATGATTTTAAAATGTCATAATTTTAATTTACATATGATTTTAAGCAGTCATAATACGTATGATATTAAACTACCAAATCTTTATGACATATTATTTATTTATATAAACTCTTGCATATGATCTTAATCTTTCCTAATTTTTATTTTAGGAACTTGATTTGTCTTGTAATATTTATTAAATGTGCATTGTTGAAGAGAAACCCATAGCTTCTAAAGCAATCGGTGTTTTTATAAGAGCTTTGTTAAGAAGGTGTCATTTCTCTTTATTTAGAGAGCAAAGGCATAATTATGTACTATTGATTTAGATTCTTCATTTATCTAATATATTTTAACAATAACTTGTTATATCTAATTACCTACTGTTATGCCGTTATTATAATAACCGCTAAATTGGAATATGACTTTAATGTTCAAAGCTTCGCTATATTTGTTAGCATATCAGATTTATATTTATAATTCAAGACTTGATAGATTTTTGATATTTATAGCATATATACAAGGGGATTTAAGACTTAATATATCCCAGTAGTTCGTGCTAAAAGTGATATCTGTTGTTGTTGTTTCTAATGACACTTGCAAGGGGCAAGCCAGCTGACGCAGTCAGCGATTTTAAACCGAGGGTGCATCTCTTGTTTTTAAATAACGCCAATTAGGACCAAGAGTACGTTTTAGCTACTGACGCATCATATTTGCTTGCACAACCCTTTTTTAAAGGGGGGGACACATTTACAAATCTCATAGATAAAATAGATGAAGAGCAACCATGCTCGAACCGGGACTCGAACCCAGGAAGCCTAGATCAAAACCGATATCTTAACTTTGATTCGAACGATTTATCCACAGAATATAAATTGTTAAACTGGCAATTTTCTAAATTCAAATATCTAGTTTACCACCCTACTTATATTTCGTCACTGATACAGATAACTAATTCACAAACGTTTAAGAATCGATTTGAATAACAAACAAATCGTTGTAAAAAAATGAATCTTGAGCGTAATAGCATATAAAGCTGCTTTCTCTGCCACGTTAGTGCTACTCCAAATAAAATTCCAGTAGCGTGGTGTTGCTTCAGGTAAAGCACTCCACTATAACGTTACCTTGATAAACTAATTTCGCCAATATATTACAGTGTTAAAAGAAATCAGAAGTGCCGCTTGTTTGCCGCTTGTACCAAATTTGCCGCTTGTACTTTCAAATGATATTCCAAAGACCATTCCTGTTGTGACTTATGGCACGTTACAAGTCCTTTGACAATTGTCTGTCAGCGATTTAAGCCAATCCATTTATGACACTGGCGCCCAAACAGTAGATAAATACTCACCCTTCGTATGAATTGAGCATTTTTATAGAATCTATCGCGTGACTCTTGCCGAATTTTTTAGCTATTAACCTTTGGCATGCGATCCGTAGCATCCGAAAACTGAATTGTGTGTTTCCTCTACCGAGTGAAACTAAAATCCGAAACAGAACGAGAAATTACAATCACATAATCACACACCAAATTTGATATTTTTAAGTCATAGCGTTTTTGAATTATCGCATTCACGTGTTTCTGAAAGTACAAAACAACAAACGGGCCATTCCTTATTGGATATGGCTCAGGAATTAAAGATGTCTACAAAATAGATGTCTTATCTGTGTAGTGAATTTTATCCGTCCGGCTCTTTTAATTTTGTGGTTATCTTGTTAATTTATATCGAACAACCGAACAGACAGAATTCATCTGAATAGATTTTGCTCAAAACTTGAAAGAAATCTACAAATTGTTTAAAATGACAATATTACATATTTCATCAGTTTAACTCAAAGAGCTTTTAAATTATCTTTATCATAAACAGACCAACGGATGGGCAGGCAGACATTTTTCAAGAATGCGCTTTTCAAACTCAGTGGCGTCAAAACAAAGGGATTCTTCAACCTTTCGAGTTCGAATTTTTGACTATTACTTCTTGATACTTTGTATATGAAAAAGTAAACATCTAGTAATCTCGTACTTCATATAAACAAACTCAAAATGTCATTTTTTTCTTTTATTCATTGATATTTCACATTTGAGAACAAAAACTTTAACTAATACTTTGAAAAAAACTTTTGAGTTTGGAACCGATAACGAATTTAGAGTAAAAGATAAGGAATATGGAATAATTTCCGTTTAACATGAAGGCACCTAATTTAGAATTTATAAGCAATAAAAACTATAGAATTATGAAAGCTTATATAGACGAAGTAACCAGCCACTTATAAGAGGAATTTTTTCGTTTTAATGCTTGGAATAAATGTTATATTATGGTGAAGTACGAATCACAGGACAACGAAAAGAAGTTCTTCACTTACGTTCTTAAAAGTTTTCTTGGTTCAATTTAAGATCCTTTTGCAAAAACAAAAACAAAATCAAGCATTAATTTTTATCACGGTGTGTTTGGGAATAAATAATTTAATCATTAATAATTATTTAATTAAGAATTTAATAATAAGAAATTGCACTACAGTTAAGTTTAAGAAAATTTAGTAAGTTCATTAAATTTAGGAAAATGAAAAAAAGTATATAAATTTAATGAATATTCGAATAGTTTTCACATACCATAGTGTCATATTCTAGTATAAATATAAAATTTTGTGCATCCCCCCTCCTCCAACCTTTAGGTGCTGGTAATTTTAGACCCTTTACGTGAATTGAAGATCTGAAATGCTTTCGTTTTCAGTATATTTTGTTGGTTAGAAACTCGATTTTTTTTTTCATTCTACCTTTACACAAAAATGTGCAAACTTTTAATCATCTCACTTGTCAGGAAATAACCGAAAAATGATTACAAATTTTTTATTGATTCAAATACAAAATAAATTAGTGCTTTTAATAATAAACAGAGAATTCCTGTTGTAATTTACGAAGAATATGTTGGGAAAAACTTTGCAAATTAATGAAATCGAACAAGCTTTAAAAAAAGAATTGTTTAGAGTAATCTTTTCGACTTGATATCAAAATTCTATAAAATATAGAATTCAAGACTGAAGACATGTAGAATTTTAAAATGAATGATCAAAAACGAAATTGTAATAATTATTAAATATAATAAATGAAATTAAGTATTCTAATAAAAAATTTTATATAAATTTAAACAAAAGATTTACACATTTCGGATATTATCTTTTTCTTTTTTATATAGATTTACTATAATAAAACCCATTAAAAAAATTTGCTGATAATAATCTTTTACTGATTCAATTGTATAAGGGAGAATTATATTGTAATCATTTAATGAGTTCATAATTATGTTATCATTATATATAGTGTCAAAAAGTTTATGTGACATCAATTCGTATAACCCAGTGGATTTTTTTTTCAGTGATAATGCATTATAATGTCTAAAAATAATTGATAAAAAGTAGCAGTCAGCACTATTTTTTATACATGCCTCTTTAATTAATCCTAATAAGTAATCACTGAAAGTTCTAGTATTCTTATTTTTAATTTAGGAAGAGAGTTTTTTTCATCAAAATTACATTTTTTTAAGAAAGGCAGAATTCACGCAATTTTGAATTAGTAGCTTTGAAGGCAAATTCCTGTCTGTAGAATTGAATCTCCTGAGGTTCAAAAAACTTTTATTTCAAAAATTCACCCCGTACGATTCTCATTTATATTTCTAAGGATCGGGCAAAAGAGTAACGATTGAAGTTTTACCCTGAATATTAGACCCATCTCGTAATAATTATTAAATATAAGAAATGAAATTAAGTATTCTAATAAAAATTGTTATATAAATTAAAAAGTACGTCAATGTCATTGGTAATTATTTTAAAAAAAAAGGCGTTTTGTTTTAAAAATCAAATTTAAATAAAGTGAAAATTAGTTTAGAATGTAGAAATAAAAAACAACAACAATTACCCAGTCGAGAAAGGAAAAAGCTGTGGTTATTTATTACTTTTTAAACAAAAGAAAAGAGAAAATATTTTTTTCGAATTACACGGTAATTTATATTTTAACATAAATTGTTGAACAAATATAGCATTAATTATCCGTCTATATGATGCACGTTTATTATTAGATAAGTCTAGCATATCACAGATAGTGTGGCGTGGCATTTCGGAGAATAAGCTACCAATACAAGTTTGCTTTCTCATTACTAAAATAGAAATGGAAATTCGTTTTAAAAATAAATTTGAAAAAAAATGGAAAATTAGTGTAGGAGGTAGAAATAAAAAACTATTTACGGCTTTTAAAACAAGAAAAATTAAGTAATAATAATTGATAACAATTGTTATTTGAATAAAACAGTATATTTCAAATTAAATTATTCAAAAATATAGTTTTCATTATTAAGATGGAGCAAAATTTAATGACTGCTTATAGATTAAGAAAAACGCATTACATTTCGGTTTTTATTCATCCTAAAATTGAAATTTTCCATCATGCTCAACGCCGTAGAATGCTTAAAGCACGCCTTGGATTGATAGATCAAACCCTATTTTCTCTGAAGCGCATCCAAAGGTTCATAAGCCCACAGTATGCAATTGAGCTTATTTTTATCGGAGCGAGACCATGGAATGCACATTCTTATCTGATGAGTTTGAAAAAATGTATTCTTATAATTTATTTGGACTCCTGCTTCCAATAAAAAAATGCTTCCGTTTATTGATAAAATGGCCTTCGACTTGCAAAGACTGCCCGTTACGGCCTATTGTGCGGCCAGAAATCTTAAGAGGAAATCACGCCTGTTAAACGGTTTATCTAATAAATATATCTCCGAGAGAGGATGAAATTCTATGCATCCGATGTCAAGGTAGCTCCAGGATAGCTCGTGTCAGCCCTTTATTTCCGATTTGCACTGTTTTCAAAACAATTTCTACCGCCAACGCAAGGCTGACCCACTGCGCCTGCGCCGTCTCCATGGAAACCGTCCGCGACCAGCGTATGGCAGGGCCATATAAATAAGCTGCGAGGAATTGAGGGACCGTACAATCCACCTGCACGGAGTGTGTTGTACATCGAATTTCTTTACTCTCTAAAAATATATAATTAATTGATTAAATTTTCAGTCAATGAGCGAATGAAACTAGGACTAATTGTTTCATTTAAAATTTTCCGTCATCCATAGATTTTTGAGTTGTTCTCTGAAAAAGATGTCTCGTCTGACGGTAAGTTTAATTTGAAAAAAAAAAACATTTATAATAAATAATTAATTATTCGAATATCTCTGAGTGGATTTTGTGTAACTGTATACATTGGAGTTAATTACTGAATGTATCGTTTTTATATCGGTGGAATAAATTAAATCAAAATAACATTACATTCTAGAAGTGTTTTCTGAGGATATTGACAAGCAATTTAATTTCGAAAGCTAATTAATTATTTGAAGAGGATAATAAATTAAAAGCAAGCAATTTCAGACTGATTTTCTTTATTTTCTTTATTTAATACTTTGAAAGGTTCAGTTATAAAACTATTTATCATTTAAAACTTTAAATCATCATTCTAGTTAATATACATTTATCCACGTAAAATTTAACTGAAATGCTTAACTTGTGTATTTATTCGTACTTGGTTCAATTTATTTAAAATATTAGTTTTGGTTTCAATATCAGCAGTATCAGTTCTAATGTAATAAAATTTGAATTTTTTAGATGTGATTGAAATATAATAGATTTATTAGAATATAAAAAAATTATGTTCGCATTATTTATTTTGAAAGCTAAGAAATGTCTTCTTTAATTTTTTTCTGATTAATTTGAAGTTTTTCTCAAATAATGAATTATTGCATTACATTTAATAATGTTTAATTTCCCTAATATAATTTTTTTACAATTTGCTAAAATATATAGAGTTTTTTTTAAGTTAAAGTAAACTTTCAAGGAGCAATTGTAAACTCTTTTTTTTAGCGCAAAAGAGCAAAATGATTTCAATTTGGTCCTAAAACAAACTAATAAACTCTATTCAATAAAAAGATTCCAAGACAGTTGAAGTATTTCTGTTTTTATAAACGAATAATCTTGAACGAGAATAGCTCAAACTCAAAATATTTATTATAATAATTACAAATAACTCTATACATATCAAAAGACAGAACACACAGAACAACTATTAAGAATTAAATTATTACACTGTAACCTATTCTATTTACTACTCTTTAAGTTCAATATTTTTTTTCTAATTGCAGTTGTAAATTTAGAGGAATGACGCAGAATTTAAAACTTAAACCATTTACTAACAAAATGATGAACAACCATTTTACTAACAAAAATTTAATATTAAATCTACGGGAAGAAACTTTATTTTATTTTTTTTCTATTAAAGAATAACATTTTATCGAGACTTTGAAATTTCTATAATCGAAATTAAATTTTTTTTCAATTTAATCCATGTAAATGAAAGTAAATAAAAATTATGATAGGAAAAAAATATCATTTTGAAGGGTAATTCATTTCTTACTATTTTCATATTAATAATTATTTCAACATTTTATTCTCTGGCATAAAATAGTTAAAATAATTTTTTATTAATAGTTACATTAATAGTTAAAAATGGAAATTTTTACATATCGAATAATTAATTAATTAAAATGTATATCTTTACACAATCATCTAGATAAAAAAATTAAATAAATCACTAACATATGAATGATTAAAAAATGTTTTGAAATCTAAAACTATATTCACTAGTTATTAAAGGAAAGCCTCCTAATATGCGCCTCTTAGGGCACAAAATACATAAATTCGCCAATGATTGAAACGAACAAAATTTCAGTTTTCAAATGAATATTATTTAATAAGGATAGATAAAATTCTATATAGAATATTTTCTCAATTCCATTTATTGTCTTTTCCTTTTTATTATAATTTTTAACCCAAAATCTGAAGCATGAAAGGAATAATTTTTTCCCGGTTCTATAACGAAAGATTTTCATTAATTTCACTCCATGATTTTTATATAAAAATCTGTTTTGCATTAAAGTTTTCAAAAAATCAATAATTTTTTTCCAGTAAATAATTTATTTTCTTAGCTATATGCTTAAACCTTTTGATTTTCGAAAAAAAATTGCCACGCAGCATCGGGCAGTATATTTAACAACATACTTCATTATTCAGTTTTACAAGGTAATTTATTTTAGTTAATGAATTTTCATTATTACCATCTTAAAATTTCCAGAAAATAAAAGTTCATTTCATTTGGTGATCCTATTAAAAGATATTAAACATTTAGAAAATGTTATAATCGATTCAAAATCTTTAAAAATGTAATTGTTTTTAATATAAAAAAAAGATGAGCTCTTTAACTAATATAGTTAATTTTTTAAACAAAGCTAAGTCTCTTTTGGAGTCATTTTTAAATATTTATTTAAGCTTTTAATAACTGATATTCCTTCTTGTAAAATTAATATAAACATATGTAGAATATTGTGTTTCAATAAAAAAGGATTTTAATGAAACCTTTATCAAGAATGATCTGCAAAAAATAAATTGTAAAAGTATTTTGAATATTGTATCTAGTTTATATTTTTTAACATTAAAATATGAGTATTGAATTTGCTTTCGAATAATGAAGCAAACATCAGAAAGGCATTTTGTGTTAATTTTTTTACTAATAGTGTTCCTTTGAATTTTTTTAAGCTCAGAATCTATATTTTGTTTTAATGGTGAATATTTAATGCTTAAAAAATGTTTTAAAATTGTTTGACTTTTTGAATTTTAATTCTTGATGCTATTTCATGAATTGTTTGGCCAAAATATATCATCTTGTTCCTATTTAAATGTATGAATTTCTGAAATGCCTTACTTTTTCATTAACATACTTTCACGAATGTTGGCAAACATTACATGCTTCATAACATTTTCAAAATCGTTTTGACGATTTTTCAAGGTAAAAAATTCCATAAGACGTTTTGCCTTGTCTGGATATTAATATTGATATCTGTTGCTAAGCAGTTTGACCTATCAACTTTAAAATTGAAGATATTTATAACTCCTGTGGGCGGAAACCATAATTTTATATGCTTGTTTTAAGCACTTTGAATAATAAGTGAGTGCTCTTTTGTGTTTTGCGGGGTCAAAAAAAATTGCTGTCATTATCACTTGGAAGGTGAATTTCTAGTTTTCCCTCCATAAAATATTTTAAAAGAATTTATCACGTTTATTGTACCATCGAAAAATTCTATAGAAGTGAGTCCCAATCTGTTAAATTATTTTCATGTAAACAGTTTTCGGGGAATTATTCATATTTTTTATGCTTAGGAAGTTTTTGCTTTTTATTTGCGTTTTGTAGCTACCAAAAATATGCTTAGCATAACTCAAGGTTAACAGCATTATAAGAGGAAACTTATAAACTACAATCCCAAAATATTCAGATTCCCCGAAAATAATTTTTTATAAAAATAATACAATTTAAATTTTATTTTACTTTTTTTAGACTATTTATTGTTTTTAAAAGCAAATTTTAAATCAATCTGTTGACAATTATTGAATTTTCATGATTAAGTTCTCATTGGATTTAAATTCGTAGTGCTCTAATTCGATGTTTTAAATCCTCCCAAACAATGCTCTAGCAACAGAATCTAATAATTTATATCCTCATAAGTGGATGTAAACCCTCAGATTTCGGAAAGAAACTTGGAAATAAAATATTTATGACACTTTTTTTAAGTTTGGATTCGGCTTGACGACTTATGTTTGTAGAATTGGAACTTGATCCATTTATCATAATACACGTGTTGCAGTAGAATCTTAATATTTATCATTCTTGCGTGTTTTTGATGACAATATTATACAAAATTTATATTTTCAGAATATTTGCACAAACATAAGATTAGTAAGGATCAATCAATAAATTCAATAATTAAATTTTATTCCGTATGCATGGTATCATCTTATAAAGAATTTGAGAAAAGTTGATGTCAAAAAAAGATCAAATATATAATAATGAAACTAAATTAAATATTATAAACTCAGATGATAATCAAAATAAACATTGTACATTTTAAATTAAGAAAAGTAATATTTTTTTTAAACTCTTTTCGTTAAATAACCGAAACCATTTTAAATCTTGAACTGAAAAGAATATGACATCTTGTAAGCAGCATTTCGTAACACCGCTTGTTCCGAGATTCATAATATCTAATATTTTATTTTGTAGGATTATTAAGATATCATATTTGATTGCGGTAAAAATAACCCTCTATGTATGGAATTACAATAATTTTTTAAAGTTGAAAAAATATAATATCGTCAGATCATATTTTATCATTTTTCCTTTTTTTTAAATCCACCCAGTGGGAGGACTTATTAAATAATTTAAATGCCCAATTATTATGCTATTCAACTGTTATGTCTGGAGGAGAAGAACTTTAAGTACAAGAACTTCGCAGACAATCCCAGAAATCAGTGATTGACAGTCTTTTATACTCAATCACAATTGAATTTTAAGAATATCTTCTATATCAATCTATTTGCCGTTCGATTCCAGCTTAATGATAACTTTATTGAAGTTCATAATTATTACTTTTTCATTACCTTTTCAATATCTCTCTTTTTGACGCTTGTTAAATTTTTTTTATTTCTAATTTTGTCTTTTGATTTTAATGCTATTTTTACCTTAAACTGAAATGGGATAACTTTTTTAAAATTAAAATACAATGATTAAAACCTTTCCAAATCTTTAAAAATAATGCAGCACAGTTTGCATGCTAATCCATACATTCATGTAATAGTTCACGCTACCTGACTCAGATTGGTGGAAATGCTATTAATTGTCAAAATCTATGAACACTCGACGACTTCCTTTCCCTTCTCAAACAACAAAGTGTTGACCTTTCTAATAAAACATCCTTTAGAAAACACAAGTAAATATACAAGCTATAAACGATGTTTGCTGAAGGAAAAATCTTTCAAATAGCATTTTGGTGCCACATTTATTTTTTAGCACGTTGTTACTCTCCTTGCTGTAACATCTTTCTTTTTCAAAGGAAAATCTATCAGCATGTATCATTCCCTGCTAAGTTCATTGAAAAGAACTATACGTATTGTAAATTTAGATTGCTATGGTATGATGTTCTGAGTTAGATTTAGTGAAGACATCTGTTTGAGAGACAACTGAAGAGCTTGTTTAGATTTACTGTGTCTGCTGGTATGGTTAAATCTGCCCGGATCAAATTACTTTGCTGGTAAAGTTTGGAAGTTTAAGACAAAATCTAGACTAATCTAATCTCCAAGTATAATTTTCGTCATTGAAAATTTGTTTAAAAATCTCACATCCTTCAAACAAGGAATTGATTTAAATTTGCAATCAACGAAACCAGTTATAAAATTATAACTATACAGGTAAGGACATTTACGAAAAGAAAGTGATAAAATTACTTTTTTCAGAAATCTTCAGCGAATTTTCAAAGCATTAATTGCCAAAAAACTTTTTAAACTTTTTTCCTTTCTTTGATTAAACAAATTTTTACAAACTAGAAATAGAGAGACACATAATATCTAAAAATGCTTGATCTGGTACAAATGGAGTTTTGAAATCGAAAATTTGTATTAGCATAATATTGTATGGATTTTTTCCAAAACATTTTCACAAAAATTGAGAGCATCTGCATTAGTGGAAATATAACAAAATATTTTTCTGGCACTTTTTAATTTTAAATTTCATTTAGTAAAAACTTTCATTGCCTATAATTTGTTTCGTAAAATCTTTATCCTATAACTAGTGAAACAAGTGCATAAATTAGTGATAAAAAAAATTAATTTTCTTCAGCTATTGCAATTCCAAGAGGCAATCTGTTTATTTTTATAGAAATGGTTATGCTCGCACACTATATGCAAGTGGAAGGCAGAATCTATAAAAGAGAACTCTAACCGTTCTCTGCCGACATAAATTAAAAATCATGAAATGAAAATAATGAATGCATTGTGTAGTTACCAATTAATATGTCCCATTTATCTAAGCTAATTTCAAATTCTAAATATGACATGAAATGTCGGGTTATAGGAGAAGATAGAGGTAAGAAATTTCCAGCTCCAAAATGTTCAGTGTTTTTAAAAACTTGTTTATAAATCATAACAATTCTTTAAATCAGTATTCTTTTAGTATATATACATTTAGTATATTCATCAGTATACGCTTTCTGTGGGTGAATGGTATTTATTTAGAATATTGTTTCCATTTGAAGAGTCAAACAACTGAGAATATTGCTTCTATTTTCATTTGTTGCATTTAAAAAACTTAATTAACTGAAACACAAATTCTTTAAAAAAATTTTTCATAGTGACTAAAAGAACTTTTTTCAGAAAATTCAAACATATGTCCTGAAATCTTCAAATACAATTATTAAATATATTTATTTTTATTTCTTGCACGAATTTGTACAAAGTTCTCATATTCTGTACATATTAAATGAATTTTTCCAAAAAAATTACAATATTTATTAATCATATTTTTGTGAAAAAAAAGATTAATATCCTTTAACGACAAATCTTTGAATTTTTATCTATATCTAGAAATTATGATTTATTACAATAATAAAGTCAAAAATGCTAATAGTTTCCTTCGGTTATTAGAAACAAGCAATTCGTGTAAGATAAAATCTCAAAATTTAATAATTTTTGTGCTGAATATTTTACGAAAGAACTTAAACTTTTTTCGTATTAAGAAATTTTCATTACAAAATTGTTTTATAAAAAAGGTAGTCAAACCTATAAAGTTTAAATTGTATCTTTAAAATTCCATCTTATATCCAAATGGGTAAAATATTCATTATAAGTTTAAACATTATTACTCACAATATATAAATCGATTAATACAATATTATCAATTTCAATTGAAAAAGGAAAAATTCTAAATGTAGAAAAAAATGTTTCAGCTGTAATATAATTGTACGATTACTCACAAAATTTATTGATTAAACCACAAAAAGATGTCGACCCGACCGATAATCGCAGCTCTATGGCAACCTGCATTTACTATTCAAAAACATCAACTTGCATTCGATATACAGAATGAATGACCTCGTGAATGTCAACAATGCTCTTAACAAATTAAGAACAAATTAATAATCAAGCATAATTAACACGAATCATATAACAATCATTATTAAAGTTTAAGAAGGCTGGTGAATATTTACATTATAGATGAAATGGGTACCTGATTATTTGATTTGTTACGCTTATTTTACAGTT
Organism: Argiope argentata; assembly: GCA_026289955.1. Classification (NCBI taxonomy): domain Eukaryota; kingdom Metazoa; phylum Arthropoda; class Arachnida; order Araneae; family Araneidae; genus Argiope; species Argiope argentata. The sequence goes on from JAOUZG010023330.1 coordinate 2,735,870, forward strand.
TAAAGCTACGCGGAGGATATGTGAATTGTTTTGTGTTAATGCACTAATGCTTTGATGAAATTGTCTCTGATATTAAAAATGTGTGGACAACAAATATACAAGTGTAACGCCTTCGAATTCATTGTAATTTTACGCAGGAAAGGCTTTTGCGAGGGGAGGAGTGTGGAAAATAAGTCCTTAAATAGGTTTTGTTTGGTTTTATTGGTGTAATTGTACAAATTTTCTAACGCGCAACATATTAAAAAGCTTAGTGAAGGAAATAAAATTATTCAGAATGTTCAAAACTTTATTAAACTATCCAAACAATGTTCATTAACTTTTTTCTTTGAAGGCAGAGAGTCAATAAGCTATTTACTTGGAAGACAGAGTGTCTTCAAAAAATAAATGTAAATGAACAATAAGAAAAATTTTCCTTTTTGTATCAAGTTACTTTTGAAAATAGAATAGTTTAAAGAAAACTGAATTCATTAAATAATAAGTTGAGAAACAGTTGAAAATTCACCACAATTCTCATTTGATTACTTACAGATTTCTGTAAAAGAATTAAAAAAAACAGTTACCACTATAATTCCTTTATTGTTATTTCATTTAATGAATCTAATTAATTTCTAAACATCGTCTGAAATTATTCCTTTGAAAGTAACAATTATTGTTTCCAGGCCCTTGCTAATTAATTTAATTTACAGATCTTTCTTACTAACTTAGCTGTGCAAGTCTCGAGCGACTTTAAAACACTTTTATTTATTTGATCAAAGGGTGTACTTTTCGGCTTAAAGTAGTAAGAAAAACAATTTCCTAAACTAAATGGAAGTGATTACCGCTTAAATGAATCTCTATAAAATGGAATTAAATATTAAGTAATATCCTAATTCTTTAAAATGGGTTTACCATTTTATCTATATTAAATTCGAGCTTGGAAATTCGTTGGAATAAAATGATAGAGCATATCATCCGAATTAAAGATGTGTTAAGGTTAAATTCATGTGACATTATAAATGCAAAATTTTCTAAAATGTATTAAAATTTGTCCTTTCCTCGTGAATAAAAAAATTGCTTCATTCCATTGTTAATTGAAAGGAATAGAACTTTAACATTTTTTATGCATTTGGAAGTAAACATTTTAATTTTAACTGAAATAACAAAAATAAAACAAATGTTTCAATAATTTTTATTTACTGTATATCTAAACTGTATTTCTATCTTGGAATATTATAATCCTCTTTTTTAAAAAAATAAATGCAAGTACAATTCTTATTGTAATTTTTATCTGGGCAAAATAATTTTTTTTATGAACTGACGGCCTAGAAATTATCTGAAATCTAAATAATGAAATTAACGCTCTACATTGACAAATTTTTAATTCACTCATTTAAAGATTTTTCTTTATAATTAATGCTAAATTCGCTTACTCTCCATCTCATGTTAAACTTTATAGAAAACCATTGGGGGAAAGGTTTGTCACCCTGAGTTACAAATAGAATAACTCCTTGGGATGATAAGTACTTTAACCCAGATAAAGTCTTACATGGGATTGGGGTGCAATACTAGCGAAATGATAATCATTGGCTTGAATTCAGTGTTTTTCACTAAATCTATTGTGTGATCCTTGAGAAATTTGGGGGCCACGGTGGTCTGATGGTAAGGTCTCGGCTGTGAAAATGGAGGTTCCCAGACACGATTCCATCGAAAAACCGTCGTGTAAGTTGGTCTGGTGTGCTTTGAATCCATCGGGGATACTCGTCCAATCGTTTGCGTATTATTGAAACCTGGACGGGGGGGGGGGGCTATCAGCTCAGGTGTTGTCCTCGTTATTTGCCCGTTGCTTAAAATTACGAGGTTTGTCCCAAAATAGCTCTAGGGTTGTTTTAAAACGGGGGGTTAGTATAACTGGCGAGTATATTTTTTTTTCGAAGGTTTATCACTGGAATGCTGTTAAGAGTATCCGAAAGCCGTATTTGTATTTGAGAAGCGTTCTTCCCAACCGATTGGAACGAAAATTTGATGCAGAAAGCACACACCGAATCTGATACATTGAGATCCTGAGTGATCTCATTCGCACGTTTCTGAAAGTACAGGCCGACAATCTGCTAATTTCTTATTAGATTTGGCAAATGTCTACAATTTGGAAATTAAATTTGTGTATCGAATTTCATCTACTGCCCCTTTCGTTTTGTAACAATCGAACATGCAGACTTCTTCTAAAACGGAATTTGCTCCGAAGTCAGTAAAATTCTGAAAATTTGGTGAAAAAAGGGCATAATAAATTTCATCTATCAAGCTCAAAGTATTTTGTGGTATCTTTGTTACTGACACAGATCGTCGGTCAGATATGTTGTGTACAGTCAGTCAAAGAGGTTTTATTTGAATTGGCGGAGATCTAAGATGTGCTTAGTATCGAGATTTTGGCAATGACAAAGTTTTGAGCTCTAATCTTTTGACGATTACAATGTTTTCTCTATACTCTAAATAAGAGAATGTAAAAATGAATTTATTTTTTCATCTTTTCTTATAATTATTTAAGAAAAAATCTAAACGGAGATTCATAAATGCTAATTATGGAATGGGAATAACGCAATTATTTTTCTTTATCTTCACATTAATTTAATTAGTTTTGTTTATTCAGTTTTCTGTATAACTTAGAATTTTCTGTCTTTTCATTTAATCTAATTCGTAGACTTTGCTTTACTGTGTGCGTATAAAAAAATTAAGTTGTTGACAATTAATTTCATTAAATGTTTTTGCATTATCTTGATTAAATTCTAAATAAAATAGAGCTTTTATAAAGCAATGTCTCATTTCAATTTTAAATGTTTTAATGCAATATTAATATGCAACAGGTATTTTTAATTGAAATTGGTAAATTTTTTAGAAGGTCATATGGACCTGATAGTAAGATTAGAGAATTTCGGGGTTGGAGTTCGATATAACTAAATACCTATTATTAGGGATATTATATTTGCATACTAAAAACGACTTCAAGAATCATTCATCTTCTGATCTATCAAAAAGGTAGACGCAGATATCCTCGCTAGCAGATTATACTTCCGATTGAAAGCCGCTCCTATGTAATTCGTGTTTGTTCTAAATTGTACATGATAAAAATTAGACTCAACTATAAACTTTTCTAAGAAATTTATTTTATTATCTATATTTTCTTGGAATTATGATTATACTGCATATAGAAAAAACATAACGAATATCCATCAAATAAAGAAAAATGGAATAAAATAGTAAAAATAATACAACATGAGTAAAATAGAGCAAGAGAATGAAACCTTTCTTTTGTGTTATTAAATACATTTTTTAAAAGAATTTTTGGGCTGAAGATTCGAATACTATTTATACTGAAGATTCGAATACTACTTACTTAATATTATTTGGGAAATATAGTAACCTGAAAAAGAATTTAAAAATCAATGTCACTTAAAAAATATATATTGAAATGGTAATCCCTTTCATAGCATTATGAAAGATACGGTTAAAATTTTCTTTCTTAGATTTTTTTTGTGTAAAGGAATGAAAATAATATATTTCTTTAAAAGCTTTTTAATAGCTATAGGCAAATCGTTATCCTCACTTTAAATCCCGAGAATTATATCAACTCTAAGAAACCAAGATCAACAACGACACAATCTCAAGAAATTTATTTCAGAATATAATTTATGTAGAAAAAAATCATTTAAAAACCGAGATATCAAAAACCTACCTATGACGAACCTATCTACCTACCTACGTCTGGTTACCATGGTTACACTTGCGTGATGAATTTAAAAAGGAACTATCTTAAACGCGCCATACACTCAAACGTTTAAGAGATTTATTTCTTACAGTTTTGAAGTCAAGAAAGAAGGAAAATACAAGATCGTTTTTAAATCAAAAGAAAAGGAAAAAGGGCTTCAGTTGATCCAAACTGAAAGAAAATTTTGAATCGATGATCCTGAAATATATCATCGGTCAAACATTTTCAATATCTTTACAAAAAATTAATATTTTGTAAATCTGAGTTTTTGTGATGTATCCCTAACGTTTTTTATACGATGCAATTTAATCTCAAAAAGGCATAGCATTTGAACAAACATATTTTCAAAATGCAGTATTGAAAGAAAATTGAAAAATATGTTGATTTAAAAATTATGTAATATAATGCGTTTTTATTAGACATTAATGCAAATTACCTATGAATATATTACTAGTGCACAGATGCTGTATTATGTTACCGTAAATGTGGTTAATCTGGTGATTATAATAACTTTACATAAATGTAATAAATAGATGATTATTTGTGAGTATTCATAATCACCAATATCTTTATACCGGTGATTGTCAATAATTGCAGTAATTAGGAAAAATCACTATTGTTACATTTATAATTACAATGTTAGGGTAAATGTAGTAAATTAATGATTATGAATATATATCTGGTGTGCAAATGCTGCGTTAAGCTACGGAAAATGTGATTAATCCATCGACTATAATGCTGTTACGGTAAATATAATAAACTGGTGATTACTCACTTATTCACTTATTACTTATTCAGAATCATCAATACATTTATAGTAGTGATTATGAATAATTACAATAATTATGCATAATAATCATTGTCTCATTTGTGACACTGTTACGGTAAATGTAATAAACTTATTATAATGAATAATTATCAGTAGTTATTCATAATCACCAGATTAATCACATTTACAGTAAAAATATAACGGTAAATGTAATAAAATAGTGGTTATGAATAATCAATAGTAATTATTCCTAATCATCGGTTTAGTAAATTTACTGTAACATAATGCAGCAGAACGTAATCTGCCGGAAAAATTTATAATTTCAAAATAATAATAATAATATGTATAATTCTTACATCACTCTATGAGATGTTTATTTTTAAAAAATGTAGTTTAATTCCGTTTTCATGTATTTAAAACAATCATATCGTCAACATAAAAATCCCCTGCTTGATTTTCAGGAATTTTTCATTTGAACGTAACAATTTTCTTTTTTTTACTTTCTTGTATACAAGATAAAATATTATAATCTTTTTTTAAAAAAACATATTTGACGAACCCTGATGCTTCCTGAATCGTAAAAATAGATTTTTAAGATTTATTTATCTATGAACATGATAACACAAGTGCCTTAATCTAAATGAGTGAAATTTGGTATATTAATTTTACACCAAAATTGTCGTTTTCCTCTCAATTTTTGAAATGAAAATCCTCCGAAGGAAGTCTGTCTGCCTTGTAATCTTTATATTAGTATAAAACATTTAGAACTACACAGATAAATGTCTTTGTATACATTCAACCTCTAGAGTGTAGCTCCGAATGTAACTTAGAAGCAGTTCCAACAAGACCATCTGTCCTCTTTTAAATGCAAGATAACTCTATGATTCAAAAGTAGTAACAATTAAAATCGACATTTTTAGCACCTAAATGTAGGTCCTTTTCAAATGTTGAATAAAATACATGAAAAGATACGCTCTCTGTAACTCTATATTTTCGCATACTTGGAAACGCAAGAATTTACAAATATAATGAATCAAACAAATGAATTGATGTGTGATTTAATAACTGCAATTGCAGCTCTACGTCAGACTCTGGCTTCAATCGATCAGAAAAAAAGTTACCCAAACTGCATGGTACTTAGGGACTTCTGTATTAATTACATGTCAGTGATTCATCGACAAACTTCATCATAGACTCAGTCAAACAGCTAGTTTCGAGCCGAATTTAGATATTACATAGCTATTGCAATTTTCTGGCTTAGATAGACTGGTTGGCTGGGCATTGGACATTACATACCTTCGGCTGCGAGTTCGATCCCACCTGCCGAAGACTCTCCTTCTGCCTTCGGTTTCTCAGGGGTCCATACCTTGAGAAGCTACTACACACTTCCTTTCATTATGAAGCGGGACACGAGAACAGTGATCATAATTTGCTTATGATCGAACTATTGCAATAAATGCCCTAGTACTGCTTTTGCTTTCTGTACTTTGAAGCACACAACTCTCATGTGTGAGAATCTGAAAATAAAATTTTGAGCATTGAAATCTGAAAATAAACATTTGAATCGTGGCATTCAAAGCTCATAATTTTACGCGGGGAGAGAGAGATGACACCTGTATAGGAAATACGCGAGAAAGTTTTGGGGAGACGACTCCCGCTTGTTTAATGCTTGATTTATAGAAATGGGTGAGTCTCAGAACGCTTCTCGAATCTAGTGAATAGAAAGAGGGGCTTCTACATCTCCGAAAGAAAAGGCATCTGAATGTTTGCCATACGGAAAGTTATAACTAACAGTGAGTCATTCAAATTGAGTGAAAAGGCTTTTAATTTGAATTTTTGTCCTTAACTTACCTCTGATTTAATTTATTTTTATTATAATGGTATCAGTGCAACTTCAAAGGAAATAGAACATGAAATACAAAAAATTTAGTTTTTATAATAATTTGGAAAAGGCTGTTTGAAGAATTGTTGGTTAAAATAATTGCAGGTGGAAAGTGAATGTTTGTAAGAAATTTATATTAACGAATTATGTTGATTATCTTTAATTTTAATTGAAAATGAAGCAATAATTTTTTTTTATAATTTTCTGTTTACCCAACATTTGTTTGAAGGCATTTGGCTGACCATCGGAAAAAAACGGTGGTCCAATTATGCCCTTTCTCTTAAGATATGAAATTCGGCTAAAGCTGAGAGGAGAAACGAATCGTCCTCCATGTAAATAATCACGATTTAACCAAACAGTTCTGGCCATTTTGCACTTCCGTCATCTCAGAATTTAATCCTTGCGAACAAGTTTCCTTTTCATAGCTGGGTGTTTTGCCTTGTCTGTGGGTGTTTCTGTCTGTGTCCGTCGCCCTTACAAAACACGGCTCAGTGGAAACGTGTCTTCCTGTTGCGCAACCAGCACAAAAGATTACGACTTTGCGTTAGTTACTATTTTACACATGAGGTCAGAACTCCGAATGTTAACATTTTCCGCACGAAACCAAAGTTGTTGGATATGTACGTAAACATTTAATTAGTATTATGTTCCTACGGCAGTGGAAAGATTTATTAAGCGATGAGATAGGTATAGCCATGTTAGTTCCAATTGTTTTACAATTTATCTTTTGCCTCAAAAAGGTGTTTTAAAAATTCAAATAAACTATTCAAAACTGAGCCAATTTTTAGCAGTAGATATTTAAGAAAAAATGTTTTGGAATAATAAATTTTATAAAAGAAATTTCGAAAAAGAGAACACAATTTTATTAACGTATTAAAAATAAAATTTCTTCAAATTAAGAATTTGGATTTTTTTACTTTCTGGTACATACGTTCTCTAAGCTTATTTATTTATCTTCTTCTGTACTTGATGTAATCAATAAAGGTTTTGAAAGCGAGATTTTGATGAATCTCCAGATTTTAGATCTCTTCGAGTTCGAAAAAACCTTTTTAACATTAAGTCCCTCTGTCTTGACAAATGTCTCAGAAACGTTTTGAGCTAAATACTATAGAATTTGGTACATGGTCATTACATCAAATTTGCTGATTCCTTTCCAGTCCATTTTGAGTAAATCTGTCTCTCTGTCTGTTTGAATATAACTTGACTTGATAAATAGAAAATGAAGAGAAACGAATGGCATTCACTACACAAATTAAACATCCGTAGCATGGGCATATATCAACTTTTGAGATGAATTCAACAAGATGCTGACCGTCTGTCTATCTGTATTTTCATACGTATATAAATGCAATAACTCAAACACTATGAATAAAATATGTCACATTTAAATATGATATATTTAATTTTGTTGCTAAAAGCAGAGACATCATCATTTAGTCGTGAAAAACGCGTATAAAATACAAATTTTACTTTCGGTTACTATTAACTGTAAGTCAAGCATTGATCACCAAAACACTCGACAAATTCAGTAAAAATGCTTCATTCATGCAAAACGTTAATACTTCGTGATTGTAACGCCTTCCATGTGAATTATTTTCTGATATAACATTTTTCAAAATGAGCATACTACTTGTGTCATTCTTCTGTCGGTTTCTATTACCGAGTTATCTAATTTTAAAATGAAAGAGCACTTTCATTGGATGTTACGGCTAGAACAGAAATTTCCTGTTAAGTTTTCTCGAGAACGTATTTTAGATTTCTTTCAGTTGACCCATTCATTCCAAAATTAAATACAAATTAACAAGTTAAGGCATGAAGCCTTATGCTAAATTTTATCCGTTTTTTATTTACAGTTTTGATTTACTATGTTAATTAAGGTTGAATCCCATTAGGTGGTTTTTAATTAATTTTTTTTAATTTGGTTATTGATTTGAACAATGCTTAAACGTAGAAATCTCATCTTGAATTTTATTCATTTAGCTATTTAGTTTACGCATAGATTGAATAGAATATTCTAAAAGTGTCTATTCTCCATGGCTTATTTCTATTGTCTGCTTTCTAATCTAATTTTTTTTATATCTATAAACTCCAAAATTTGTATATTTTCAAAATTATTACATACCTTCCCTTATGCTTCCTATCTGAAGAAGTAAACAACAAAATAGATATCCTCAAAATAATCTGTGATCGTATCTATGTTCCCTTTTTTTTCAATTAAGCTGTTTACTCGAATGCTGCAAAACCTCTTCCAATTTATCAAAATGACGCACTGCGTTTCATAAATTGAAAATTGGTGGAAGATGAAACACGAGATCAATTTATTCCTTCGTTTTCATTTCGCAATTACTCACTGAAAGATAAATCTTAAAGAGCCTCATTACAAATCTGAAACTTATTATTTGATATTCTAGAAAGAAAATGAAAGGATTTCTCAATCAATTATTCACATGTGATGAATATGCTATTATTTAAGACACAGCAATTATCTGTTGAAATAAATTTCGCAATATCTAAATTAGTCATTCAAATATAAACAAAAAAATTTTTGAAAAAGTAAAATAATGATCAAGAACTGTATAAGATTTCATTTTAAAAAGGCAGTTTTATTTCCTTTTTAATTTTATCGTTTAAACAATCTTTCTTATGACGTTTACAATACACGAAAGTTTAATCGCTAGTGGAATATCGTATCATATTCAAAATATGGCACGTCGATTCCTCTTTCGTATTATAATTATTAGAAGGTCAAAATAAAGAAGCTACGCAGTTAAAAAACTTAAGAAAACCTTATGCAGGTATAGCATTTCAGTTTACTAATGACAGACGGAGACTTTCTAATGAATTCGGAGCTTCCAATTTTGTTGTTCCATTTTGACATTAAATTTACTGCTTCTATAATGATAGCTTCATATTATATCGAGCATAAATTAACTAAAACATTGCATTATCAATTTAAAACGAAATTTTTTGCAAATTTTTTTTTATATTTTGTCTAATTTGTTCGCAGAGTGACCATCTAATCTTGGTTCAATTGCTAATTTCTAGACTTTAAGAATCAGAATTAGAATTCAATTGCTAATTTCTAGACTTAAGAATTAGAATTTTCAGTTTAAAAATGCTTTAAATGTCATAATAAATGTTATAATTTTTTGATGAAACAAAATTTTTAATGGAAAATTTAAGATCTAAATTTTGATGCAATTCCTCTGTAGCATATATTTAATTAAATATTTTGAATTCAATAATATTTTAAGCAAAGCAAGTTTAATTTTTCTGTAACTAAACTTTTTCAAAATATAAAAAGTTAAACGTCATTATGTTAGTCCATTTAATGACCATTTCCAGAAAGCGACTTTCTTTGATTAACGGATAATTTCATTTCAAAATAAATGGTTTAAAATCACTTAAAATATAACTTACCCTATTTTCATAATTGGTGCAGCAACTGCAAATGTAAAGGCGTTAAACTTTTCCCTCTTTGTTTAAAATAATGCGTTTCTAAGATATTTTATTAAATCTGCTTTCTAAAATCAGAATGCTTCATAAAAATATAGAAATCCTCATTCTTACCTTCTCGTACTCAAAGTCTTGATGCGGTTATGAAGGAAGTTTTGCGATCAGCAAAAAATTCTAACTCGAGACTTGTTTTTTTACTTTTAGATCTTCCAGGTGAGAAAAATAGGATTTTTGGAATATCTGTCATTTTGCCTGTCGCTGTGTGTTTGTGACAAAAATTCTTTGATCTAAACGAATGAAATTCGATGTATAAACTTTGCACTAAATTTGTAGATTTCTCTCTCATTCTGCATGGAAGTCTTTCTGTCTGGATTTTCGAATATAAATCAACGCTATAAAAAGCAGGACGATTAGATTCTGTACTCAGATGTAACATTCCGTATCAGTTGTAAGTCATATCCTTTAACGGTTGACCTTCTTTCTAAATCACTCAAAAGCACAATTATTTACATCTTTGCCTCTAAGTTTGTGATTTTGTGACTTCAATTGCAGCTCTGAGTCAGATTTAAATTTAAATAAACTAGAATTTTAAAAAAGAGCGTTTGAAACACATATTCGGTATTGTGGGTTTTTATCGCTTTCCAGCGATAAGTCGCCCAAGAATGTGTACTAATTTCCTCTTTTGTACTCTTTCCTAACAGTTGCTGGCCAGTGTCATGTAGATAAAACACACAAGTACAATTATTAGGGAGAAAATGCCGAGAAGACCTCCCTCTATGTTTTTAGATGTAAAATTATCAATTCAAATCCAAAGAAAAAGTAATTATTTTAAGTAGAGATACAAACTATATTTATTTTTCAGGGTTAATAAATTAGCTATTCATTCTATTTGAGATAAGAGCTGTAAAACCTTTTGGTGGTTTAGTCAAGTCCTTTTGAATTGGCACGGTTCATCAGTAGAAAGGACTCTTTTTCTTCTTGCAAAAAGGGGAACAAAATGAAGTTTCCCCCCCCATCATTGATTCTAAATAGATATTTCAAAAATATTCTGGAATTTAAAACAAATTTAAATCAATAAGTATAAACAAAACAAAGCAAATTCCCATCACAGAAATCACAATTTTATTGTAGTCGAGACTCCAAATCATTTTTTTTATCAGATTTCTGTATTACTGTTCTATCCGACTTCTAGGAGTTAGTAGCATGATTTGTTATTAAGCTTGCATTTGAGCAAAACTTCCTGTCAGAGTAAATATAGCAGTATTATTAAAACTATATTTTGCAGTATTATTAAACTATCAAATATGTTGCAGTATTATTAAAACTATCAATAGCAGTATTATTAAAACTAAAATTTTGGTTGAATTTTTACTAAAATTTGTATAATATTAGGAACCTGTATTCTTATTCCACATATGCATGAAATGCTTCTAAAGTGAAGAGATCTGATACTTAATTTAAATTGTTTATATAATATTATAGGCATATGCCTTTCCAGTAAAAATTTTCTATAAAGGTATTCTTATATTAATTACAATTTTTTTTATTCTACTCATATTTTTGAAAGCTAAGGGGGTGATTTTTTTCAAGATATTAAAAGATATGCCATCCATAAATGTTATATTATAACTATTTAATATTAAATCTGCATTTTTCTTTTCAGATCATCACTTTGATTGCCATATGGGCTTTCGCTGTTCCTGGATCCTCGATTGAGGCTCCCGCTAAAGGAGATAGAGGAGATGAGGCCACTATAGGCAGTGTCAGTACAACTGGGAAAAAGGATCTTGTGAGAGAAGCCACTGGTTGGCAAAGGCCTGCGTACAGCACTCAGACCAATTATCCAGGATCCGGATATCCAGCTTCCGGCAACAGTAAAGGGTGGTCTGGATCCGGCACTGGCTATGATCGGTACCAACAAGGATATCAAGGTGACTATGCGGGGAACACAAAGAGAGGAGGCTATTATATGCCTAATCAAGGATATCCAGGCTATCAAGGAAATTACGTTGGACAAGGTGGTTATGGCCAAGGTGGATACAATCAAGGCAGTTACATCGGCGGCCAAGGAGGTTACGTTGGAGGCCAAGGAGGCTATATTGGAGGCCAAAGTGGTTACGTGGGGAATGTAGGAGGTTATCCAGGTTCTCAGCCTGGATATGGTAACAATAAAGGATGGTCCACTGGCAATTCTGGATGGGGTGGAAACACTGGGGGCAGACCGTGGTCTGGTGGCTATGGTAGCGGCAATTACAAAGGAAACAACCAGATAACCAGGGGCGGGTATGGACAAAGTGGCGGTTATGGAAGTGGATGGTACGGAGGAAACCAAGTCAATCCAGGTTCAGGTGGTTATAATTGGCCATCACCATCCAGTGGTTATCGAGGGGACAAGGGTTACAGTGGATCTTATGGATCAGGCAGTGGTGGATCATATGGCAACCAACCCGGCTATGTTTATGGTAGCATCAACTATGGCGGTGGCTATACCAGTCCAGGAATGAGTAAAGGTGGTTTAGGCAATCAAATTTATGGCTCTGGTTACGGAGGTTCTTATACTGGACAAAAGGGATGGTCTAGTGGAGGAGGCTATGGAAACGTCAACTCCATACCTGGAACTCAAGGAGGAGCTTGGGGTAACACCTATGACAGATATGGCACAGGCTATCAAGGCAATTATAAAGGAGCATCAAACCCAAGGGCTAATAATATATCCTCTAAAGGCTGGTCTGGACCAAGATCAGAAAGGGTCAATTATTTTCCAAACAGCAAAGGTTACTGGTGAAGACCGCTTTGTTGAAAAATTTCTGAATTCTCCCTCGATGTGAATCCTGAAAACCTGAAGTCCATTTGTTTTACAAACTCTAAGAGCTTGGCAGCAAGTGGATCAGTTTTGTCTTTCGTTTACAAGATCATTTTATACAAAATGCATGTTTTACGTGTGTTTGTTTTTATTTTTTGTAATAAGTACCCTGTTCTAAAGAAAAAGGTTAACTTTTATTTAAAAATCTGTGTCGATTTAAAATTCAGTTATTTATCTATTATGTTAAAAGAACATGCATTGTATAAACTTTTTAAGCACGATTTATCAAGTATTTGTAATTCAATTCATTCTAAAATCAATAATATTTGAAATTGTTTTTAACTTTTAAACTGTCAAGATAATTAAATTCTTGTTATTATTTTTAATTACATTAAAAATTTTGATTTTTTTTGTTTGCTGTGAACGCACATGCTTATGAAATTTTAACATTGAATGCTGAAAAAGTAAATACTTTTGAATATAATTATTAAAAATGAACCAAGGAAACCTTTTCCATATTTCCTAAGGAAATCCCATTTACATCCAGAATTTATTCCATTTAAATAGTCATTTAAAAAGAATTACATACATATCTCTGCATGTCTTTTGACAATCAGGTATTTCAAGTGTTTTATGTATTAAATGAGTGTTTTAAGATATATTATATGGATAATGGAAAACCCTCCAAAGTTTTTATGTTTCAAAATAAAATATGATCAAATATGTCTTGTGTCTAAGTTTATTGCTCTGTCCTCTGCTGTGAAAATAAAACCAAAAAGATTTTATACCTATCGATTAGATAGATTAGTCTGACGCATCACATGTAAAATACGGTTTTTAATATAAAAATACCTAATGTATGTAAACTGCATCACCTGACATCCGTGAGGGAAAAAATTGTTCAAATCAGATTTTTAATAAAATCGTTTACAAATCAAATTTTTTAAGATAAAATTACTAAACTTTGTTCAAAGTTTCTTAAACAGTGTTTTCAATTTAAAAAATGAAGCTTTCAGAATTTTTAGAAAAAAATTATTTCAAATGCTAAATTTTCTTCTCTATTATTTCTGAGCATATTTTTGAACAAAATCGTTCCCTTTAAAAATTTATCGTTGCCGATTTCAACATTAATAAAATGTGCCTTTAAAAAATATCAATTTTATATCCATGCATTTTTATTTTCTTGATAATTTTTTTTAAAAATAATTTTTATCCAAAATTTTGTAGCATGATAGTGTTTTAAGGATTTTTTTTCCTATGGAACATTTTCCTCTAATTATAAAAACAATGAAGAGCTCATTAAAAATATTTGATATCCTTTTGACGTGCATGCATGCAAGCTTATTTATTAAACATATGAAAAGTATTTGAAGTGTATAAAAATCTATTTAAATTGACAATGCAAGTTGTCATGTCAAAGGAAATCAAGCTGGAGTGGTCTCCCCAAAAGTTTCTAGCATACTCTCCAATGAAGTTGTTAACCCTCAGAACATTGAAGATCTTGATTAAGAACATGAATGCTCTCATCGGTATTGGCGAATCATAGTTGCGGAATACAGATTTTTGGCTTGAATTCTTTGATGCGATGGATTTTTACTGAACCAACCACGTTTTCTTTTGCAACTATTCCTCGGCATGCTATTAATGCACATGTTTCTGTGACTTGAATTTGCATTTTCAACGCATTTTTTTATTAATTGAAACGAGAATTGGACATAAAACTACAATTGTAGTCTTAAGATTACATACCATGCTTACATTTTCAATCTTAATAAAATTCTTACTTTCTATTCATGCAAGTAGTGCCATCAAATGTCATGCATTGTAGTGCAGGGCATTTGATGTTAAAACTGTTTTTTTTTTCAAATATCAATTCATTAACTTTTTAGTAATTAATAAAAAAATTAATTTTCTTGCTTGTATAGTAGTTTTTTATGGTAGTAGTAGTTTCGGGATAGCCCAGTTGGTAGAGCGTTGGATTTGCATCCCTTGTGCTGCGAGTTCGAACTTGGTCACAAAGTTCTCTATGTTGAGAGCAATACCACTGGGGCTACTGAGTCAAGGTGATGTTTATTTGGGTGCACAGGGGTTCATACTTTCAGAAGCTACTGCACTCCACTTTCCGTTGTAAAACGGAACACGAGAACAACAATTGTAATTATTTAATAAAAAGTAACTAAAATAAAAAATATTGTAACTTCCTAAATTTTTCCTGATATCCAAAATAGGAATTGATTTTAAAAACTTGTTTTTTATATTATTTGTTTATATAAATAATTGCGATGTTGAGTTATTGCATTTACGTACACGCGAAAGCACTGACCGAAAATTTGTTGAATCTTTCACAGATTTAATTAAACATTAGATACGAATATGCATTATGGATATTAAATATAAATGAACAATTTCATATCTCTTATTTCTATGTTTTATAGTTATTCTGTATATTCAGATATTCAGGCAAACATATTTCGTCTGAATGGATTTAGTTAAAAATTTTCAACGAATTTGACTTAAATTTTAGGTATTAAACTTTATGCTCCAGATCAAAGCATTTTGAATGTTACAGAAAGATGGATTGGTATACATAATAACAAAAACATGTCTCTTTTTTTTTAATTATTATTTCAGGGTTGTCTGAAACAGGGGAATTCATAAAAATCTAGCTTTCTAATTTTTTTGCCAATTAAAACATTTCATAACTAAATAATTACGAATTGTAAATTTTTAAGTAATATCGCTAAAATTTAATTTCTACATCTTATGCTTTAAATGTCAATATTTTTGTTATGCATATTGATATTATAGAAATGTATTAGCATAGTGTTTTATTGCAGGAAAAAATTACAATTCAAGATTTAGCTAAAATGCTGAAAACACTTTCTATCTAAACACTTGCCATCTAAGAAGCGAACTGAGTACCCCAGCTCTAGATTCAACGATCAGCTCTGTAATGCGTTTGTGACATTCTATCGTCGTATGTATTGCAATTTAAAGATAATATCCAGACATTTTTATTACGATTATTATGATGGCAAACAATATTTATTCTAATAGAAATTCACACTGTTTAGTTATTGAAATCACGCGACGATGTTAATTCTTTCTTCTGCGAAATGTTTCGCTTCTGTATATCTAAAAAAGCATTTTAATGGAAGGTATATGAATCATACTAAAACATTATCAAGCTATAATGTTTCGGGTTTAAAGTTCGAACGCTTTTCCAATTCCCCCCCCCCCCTTAAGATATACCCTACAAACGATCTCATCGGGATGTAAATTTTCTTTCTTTTCTACTCGTAATTTTTGAAACGTGAAAGAAAGAGCGTTACACGTCAAGAGTGGTTAAGGCCGTTGTTTTCAGAAATTAATGTTGAAAAGAAACATAATGAGTTTATGCTACGTTGTAACGGTAAACCAAGAATTTTCCATTTTCATACATTAAATGTGATACTTCGGAAATTATTATTTGCAAAATTATATGTTTTTTAATAAAAAGTCGAGATTGTTAATTTAAATAGCGCTTTTAAAAAAGAATAATTATTTTGAAACATTTTCACAACATTAATAATTTGTTTTATTTTCCCTCAGCATATATGTTTGGTGCGTTGATGATAAGCCAACATTATTTTTTTCTTCTTAAAATCTTTTTTTTTTTGCTTCTTCTCATTTCATCTCATTCTTAGAGAAAAATTTATTAGATTAAAACACCTAATTAAAAGTGTTAGAATTTTAGAGATAATTGATTCTTTATTATCATGTCAGATCCTGATGTTGTTTTGGGGATGAAGTGTTTGACGTCAACAAAAATCCTTAGGCGAAAAATAAAAAGTTTATTATCTGCTCGAGCTTCTCAAAAAAATCAGCTTTTAATAATGTGTTACTATTGCATTTACAAAAGCTCTGATTAAAAAAATAAGTTAATGACTACAGCAAATAAAACACTAGAAAAAAATGTCATGATGAGCATGCCATTATATGAAATAAAATAAACAGGAATTGTGATATTTTTTAAACGATACAAGCTATTAAAGGTTTTGATTTATCAATGCGAATCAAAGTTTTTATGGATAGTTTGCAATGCTAAAGTTACTCATTCAATGAAACAATTAAAATGAATGAAAATATAATTTAACTTTCACTAGCACGTGGTGCTTGGCCGTTTAAGAAATGATGTTCCATGATACATTGAGATATGCATAGCAGATTTCATTTTAATCTTTATTCTAATGACAGTTCAATAATTTTAATTTGCATAAAAATATCCTGTACAAGCTTCGTAATTTTTATTTCCAAATTTCTACGTCTGACAAGATAACTATTTATTAATTTTTTTTCGAACTGAAAAAATATTGCCGACACCACCCTTGCACTTCATGTGATTGAATATTTACGTGTCTTTATATATATTAAATACTTATTCAGCACGTTGAAAGAGATTTGCTGCAATTGAGGTTCGGGCATACGACTTTCTATCCTCAAGTACCTAGTTTTGATACCGCACAGGATTGAACTACAACATCTTCAGACGCTCAGTGCAATAACGTCATCGCCTCGTTTCAAAGCAACACTGGGGCGATTCTGGAACAGATCTCACAGTTTCGAGTCGCAAGTAGATGACTTGCGAGACGCCTGAGCTGGCATCCCCAACTCTTAACTTCCGCAGCACACCAGTTACAAGCTCGGTTGCTGAATTTCGTGCTCACCAGCGTCAGTGGTTCTTCGTAGAATGTCGTCTCGAATTAGACACCCTCTGGATTGGAAGTCAAGATATTAACATCTGGCCACCCTGGCCTTTCATGAATTAGAAGTTAATTGCTTAAAAATAGCACTTTGATAATTAGCTCTTATCCGCTGCTTTCCACTCAGTCATTCTCATCAGTAGCGATCTTTTCGTTCCTTAGGGCCGTTAGGCTTAGAGAGAGCCAATAAGATGTCAATTAAAATACTTAATTTTCCTTGTTGCTAAATATAAAGAAAAGTTGACAAAGAAATTCTATGAATTATAATATATTTAAATAATATTAAATAGCCGTCAAATATATTTGATTATGCCTCTATAGGTTTTTTTATTTTGCAGTTGCTAAAATATTAATAGAACTGAATATTGTGGGCAAACCCTCGATAACATAGTGGCTAAAGGTGGATGCCGATGGAGGATGTTTTTTTGGACATATTAACTAAATAAAAACAAACATATTTACTCAATAAAATAAAATAAAAATATTAGCCAAAATCAATAGCATTTTAAGAAAGCGCTGACTACTAACTAGTTGTTCAAAGAAGACCTCGTAATATCTCCCTGCTTAAGGCCGTAAAATGATTAAATCTCTGCTGATGCTCATAGTTCCAATCCCTGGGAAATGAGAGGAGGAATTGTCAGTATGAGGATCAGTAGCCGAATTAGACATTATCTATTATATATTCACATTATTCATATTTTTTATGGTATTCACAGAGATAACTAGTTAATAAAAAGCTTATTTTAACAAAATATAATTTATAAATATAAAAGTATCATACGTTTTGTAAGTGGAAAGCGGTTAAATGAAAAGTAATGAAAAAATGTCATATGTTTTGTAATTAAATGAAACTAAATTGGCCATTAGGATTCATTGAACACTTTTCGCATTCATTGAACACATCGCAACCCTCGAGATTTCAAAACCACAAAGAAACGAAATGAAAAATTTACAGAATTTACTTTCGCTTCAAGATGAAGCATGCATAGAATGATTTTGGAGCGTGTTCGCCTTCTAAGTACTACAAGCAGGTACACTGAGTTTATCAGAGTAATGACAACAAATAACGACGAAAATTATTTGGATCGCGTTCTTCCGCAATTGAATCCTCTTCGTTTCTCTAGAAAAATAAATGGGAACACAACGGATTCTCGGGTATCGATGCAACAGGTGGAGAGCTCTATTTCCTAAACTCTGAGCTCCCAAGAGAGCGTGCTGAAACTAACCTTTAGATGTATTTCCCCCGGGAGAAGAGTAATGAAGATGTGAAAGTATTGAATCTGATACGCGAGTTGAAGCAGTTCTGTAAGAAAAATAAGGTTATTAATATCTCAAATACTCTCACACAATTATTACAAAAAAATTCAATTTTTTATTTTTAAAAAAAAAACTTATTTTGCCTTATTTTTGCCTTTTCTGAATATAGTTTTAGAGCTTTTTAACAATTCGAATTTTTGGTAACTATTTTGAAACTTTAATTATTTTCATTTACTTTTGAAATATATGAAATATAAACAAATCTTTTTTTATAAAGATAAATTTTTTTCTTCCTGTTATAGAATTTTTTTGATGTGAAATTGAGTTGCAAATCAGCAGAAATGAGTTTATTGAGAAAAATTGTAAATAAAAGAATTATTTTCGTCAACCATATTGCATTGAAAAAAGTATATGAAACTTTAAAGGGAAAACAAAAATTCTCTCATAAGCTTTAAGATAATGGAGCTTTCCCTTTTTTTCAATGTATTTCATCCATCGCAACTTCAGTTTCAAGCAAAAAGGATTATATTGCCTTTAGGTAATTTATAAAATTTTCTATGCAATTATTTTTTTATGAAAAGGAAATTTCTTTGACTCATCCAATAAAAGTCGCATAAAAATAAAACTTAAAATTAGTTTCAACATTAACAATAAAATTATAACGGGAATTGAAGATTAACCATTCCAAAAATGTGAAACAACTTTGAAAAATGTGAAAGACAAAGGAAAACAAGTATTAATAAACGCAATATCCCAACACAAAATAGAAAATAAGACAATAAAATAAGACAAAAGCGCTTGATTGAAGCAGTGACATATATTCAAAACCCATAGAACTCCATTAAAAGAAAATATTTTCTTTTAAAAAAATGTTTTGGTGTTTCTGGGGTTTATTCTGATAGAAGAAAACTTCCTGATAAGTTTTATTTTAGTCCAAACAATAGTTTTGCTAACAAATTTTGTTAAAAGAATAATAAGAAAGAGAATAAAAGTTTTTGAATCCTTCTGAAATATTGAAAAATATATTTATACTTATCTCATATGCTAAATTAAATCACAGCGTCGTGTTTTATTTGAGTATGACTTATTTTGTGTATATATTTCTAAAATGTAATGTGAATATTTTTTAAAAACTTTTTTGCATTTTAAAATAAAGTATTGAAATTTTCCAAGGCATTGGATTCTAAAACCTTTAAAAATATCTACATTTTAAAACTCTTTGAATCCGCAAACCACATTTTAGAATCAATTTACAATATCTGGGATATATTGTAATATATACAGAAAACACACACAAAAAGTAAGTCTTGCTATGTAGCTTTTTCATCAAATATGTGTACTTTTTAGCAAATTGTAGATAAAATCTGTCAATAGAAAGTTTATTTTTTCTTCTATCCAAATCCGTCTGAATATGTTGACTCAGAAACTCAAAGAAAATTGGCATATGATATGTCAAGAAACTTGTATGTATTCTCAAAATTTAAATTTAGTTGATAGAAAGAAAAATACCCTTCTCAGTTTTCTTCCCGTAACTATGGTCACGAAATGCCTCAGTTTTTTTAGTGCGTGGAAAATTAGAGGAGAGAATATTCCAATTAATATATATTTATAATCCACTTTCATTTGAAAAACTATTCTTCAATTGCATTGATAAAAAAACGATAAAGTTAAGAATTTAATCATTTTAATTCACTTTATCTGTAAGTATTTAATTCAAAATTAAAATTGAAATGGATTTTTCAATTACCTTTTCTTACTTTGCAAAATCCAAACTCTGCAAATACTTTAGTACCCCCACCCAGCTTCCTTGTCGCAGAGCATTAAAAATTAAATTTCCGGTATTAATAAAGAAATAGATATACTGATAAGAAAAAAATGAAATGGATTTACAAGCGTTTATGCAACAATCACGACGTATTGTTCAAAACTCCTATTGTCCTCTTTTTCTTCTTCTTTGTAATAAAATATATTAAAAATGCATAAATCAAACATACTAACATAAAAAAAGCTGATTTTCTCAGATGCTTGTGCAGGCAACAAAAATCTCGATTTTTCACCTACGGAATTTTGTTGACTCCACAAACCTCATTCCAAAAATAACATTATTTTCTGGCATGGTAATAATTTTTCTTCTTCTATTTTGATGAGATGCGATAATATTTTAAAGAACGAATACAGAATTCAACGGTATTTCAAAAAAAAAAGTATGAGTCAAGAAAACTTAAAATAAAAAAAGGCTTCAAATTATCAGAGGAAAATGTAATTTTGCCTACTTTTTAATTATATTGTTCTCATTGGGACACTTCAAAATAAACAAGAAGAAATAAAAAAAATAAATGATTATTATTTATTTATTTTTACTGAACAAGATTAGATAACAGAATATATGTCATTGCTTCAACGCGACAGCGTTGACTTCATATAATTTTTGTGCATCTTGATTTTCTAGAAGTAGCCAGAAACTATCGCAATTTTTTTGGATTACTGCAATAGTTTATTCTCATAAATAATGAGATTCATAATGAAACATTCTTTACAAATTTTCATAAAAGAAATTCGGGAAACAAAATCAATTGTTAAAGTCTCGATTCTTTTATTATTTTCAGAAATGTACTTTTTAAAATTTTTAAAATTTATTTCAAATTAATTTATTTAAAAAATTAGGAGTAGCAAAGAATTTCTCCTTAGCTTGAACTACATAAGCATTCGAGCTTCAATAGCTAAAATTTCACAAAAAGAGAAAAAGAGAAAAGGCATGATTATTAAAAGACAAATAAAAAACATCACATAAAACAAGATACTTCGTTACAAAAAGGAAGTTACAAAATTTCCGTGATCATAAAATGTATGCGAATCAGTTTTCTACCCTCTGAAAAGAAATTGAACAAAATATTCTTTGTAATTCAAGGATAAATTTCATTCATTTTCATTTTTTACAATAAGTTATCAAGTTCTGTATTAAATACTGTTTTACTTTTTCTCGTTGTCACATTATCATCTGCTAAATGAGGTTAAATTATACGACCGCATGTAGAATTTATTTAGAAGCTTAATAGATTCAGATACAAAGCTCTGAAATGTTTTATAGATTTTTGGCAACATTTAATTTTTATTTTAACCAAAAAAGTTAATCTAAAGAAATTTAATTTTCAACAAAGGCTATTAATTTGTTAAATTTGCAATGTTTTGTCAACTTTTTAATTTGTATTGACAAAAAATACAAACCTTTTAATGGAATATCGGAGAAACTGATTTAAGCAAAAATTATCTTCGCCATGTTTCATACCGGATATTGTTTGTTTGAAGTGATAAAAGATGGCAGCACTAATATCATTTTTTTTCAAAGATAGAAGAAATAGAAGTTTGTACTGCCATCTAGAGAATAATTTATTAACTATTTTATATGGCTAAATATTTCCCTGATAAACTTTCTATTGCTTATGTTTTCTGATACGATTTTTTTTTAAAAATATTTTTAATTGCTTCTGCTTTCAGAGATTATCAACTCTTAAAATGCTCCTATAATTCAGATGTTTTATATAAAAAATATTCGTTCGTCACAGATTTTTCAGTATTTTTTAAAATTGTGTATCAATACTTACTGATGTATATTTTTTTATGCATTCAAATCTCTCAGAATCTTTTATTCATTCACGTGATAGATGTTTCCATTTTTAATTACACTTAATAGATATTTTTAAGTTACAGAAAAGTGAATATTACCCCCGAAATTTGACACAATAAATATAAATCTCTCAGAATTTTCGTGTAATTTATTTTTAAACTCAGAAGAGCTGTACACTAAAATAAGAACTTTATGCTGCTTTATATAAATGCCACTAGCTGCTTCACAGTTTTTTTTCCGTGTAATATTTATTTTATTTTATTTCTATCTGCATACATATTTACTGATACTAAAGATGTTTTTTCAAATTCTCATATTCATTGATTCTGTGATAGAAAATAACACGTACAATCGAATTGTTCGATGGAAATATTTTTTTCCTTTTAAATTAAACTGTTTGATTCATAAGTTCTATTATTTTTTGAGAGTTTATGAATAACATCATCCGCCCTATTCATTTATTGTAATATTTGTATGATTATTTTTAATGTTCATCTACTTATATTATTATTATCATCATCATTATGGTAGTAATTTTTCTATTTAATTGGAAATGGGGAACATCAAACTGTGCTCTTTCTTCTACAATTGTCGCAAATATTCCATGAAAGAATTCTCTCACTAATTTCCTGCCGTTATAAAGAAGAAAAAAAAACACGATTTTCAAAAAAAAAAATCTTTTTACTGTCTCTTTCTGGAAAAGAATTACTCACGATCATTCCGTAGTGATTGAAAAAAAATTATTCAACTGCGGACCGTCAAATACATTTTCTTTTTCTTTTTCACGCAAAAACTATCCGCTTCCAAAACATCATTTTTTCTTCTTCTTTTTCTTTTAACATCAGTTTCTTTCCATTTTATAAATCTTTCGTTGTTTCATTTTATATTATCTTCATGAAACTTGATTTATTAATAGCTAGTCACTTTTGGAGATATCTGATTCGCCGGGGTAAATGGTTTCTAAAAAGCAAATGCTTTGTAAAACTTAATGGCTTTCCTCAGAAAATGCATTAATAGTTTACATTACTAAATGTAAATATTCGGTTCATTTAATTTCTAAATTTCATTTATAAATCATTTCTTATTACTTCATATTCCTGATTCTGAAAATTATTTCACAATAAAGTCGTGTTGTTTTAATTACTTTAGATAAGATTTTCTTTAATATTACATGAATTTCATTCCTATTAATTGAAATGTTATTTAATTTTTTAAGAAATCATTCAGATGCGTACATTTTACCTTCCAAAATGTCAAATTTGGTTGTTGTAGGTCAAATTATCTCGCCTGTAAAGCGCCAGCACATTCACTCTCACATACGGACCTAGATGTACGCATATTAGTAGTGAAGGAAAAAAAATTACGATGTAAATCAAAGACTGTTTTCGCCTATTTTTTATTCACCAAAAACGGGTACATTCAGATATTTACAAATATACGTAGTGTACTATGTGCCTTACATTATTTCTCCACATAGTCACCGCACCGATTCAGACTTTTGTCCCATCGCAGTACTAAATTAGAGATCCCCCTGTGGTAGAATTCTTCCTACTGCCTGTAAAGCCACCGTCGGACCACGTTCTAAAATTCTTCGTCACATGTGAATTTCTGTTTTGCCAGAAACTTCTTCAGTGGACCGAAAACGTGAAAATCCCTAGAGGAAAGGTCTGGACTGTAAGGTGGGTGTTCCAGATTCTCCCAGTGAACGCTTGTTCCCATGCAAGTCTTTACGACCTTTTTGAAACTCACGACACCACCATTGAATACTTCTTCTGAAAGAGAGACACTTTTCCTGTGCGTGGGGTGCATTCCCCTGTGAATTTCTATGGGGGTTTGTCCTTTGCTCCATAGAAAACGAAAAACACTTCGCCGCTCATAAACTGTAGGTGTCTGAAGAGCAACCGCCATCTTGAATGAGGGATAGCAGCGCCACTCATCGAAGTAAAAGGCAGATATGGCTGGTACGACTCAAAGAACGTTCATTGCTGGGAATGCAAATGTTTACTTTGTATTCACAGATGCATTTTGGCTTTCAAAAAATAGGTGCAAAGACTTTTTTTATTTGCCCTCGTATTTCTGCATCAACCATCATATAATGAAATTGTGGGACTTGAATTTCTCGAAACCAATGACTCCATTTTTATTATTAGGCATTGTAATGCGATTTTTTTGTCTTATTTTGTCATCATTAAAAAATTCAGTCTCGAGATTTCAACGAAGATCCCTTTTCCGATCTCCTTGAATCCAAAAACGTCTTTCTGGAATCAAGTCGACCTCTGAACACGATAGCTCAAAAATACTTTGAGTGGGTAGTTGATATCTGGTACGCGGTTTATATACCAAATTTCTATCATATTTTGAATGGCATCAAATCTGAGGAGGTCTATTTGTGATAAGATTATTATTACAAAATTTGAAAAGTTTTATCGATAAAATTTGGTGTACCTGTTCAACATCAATTCGTTATCTTCAGATCCGTATAAATTTGGAACAAATCGATCCAGGGATTGACCGTCTGCCATATACTTTCGCGAGTACGTAAACATGCTAATTTAAAAATGCAATGACTTTGATAAATAAAATTTAGTATTTTATCTTGTGGCAACAATTATTGCTCATTGTCAGATTTTGATTCCAGTTAATAACAAAAAAGAAATTGATAAATGGATCTTTTCCCTGTTAGCCAATTGCATGCAGTTAATGGATAAGTGCTGACTTTCCAAACATAGTAAACTACAAAAAGAAGTTGGTACATAATTCTCTTGCTTGAAAATAGAAATCTTAAAACTCGTGAAGTCCACAATTTACATGTGAAAATTCAAATTTTTCTGGAATAATGAAATGCAAATACTGTGGAAGAATTACCTATAAATAATAAATTCTTCATCTTTGGGTAAAAAAAATAAAAAAAAATCGAAGTGTACGATCTTAAAATTTTATGTTATGCGAGAACATTATTAATACGTTTCATATGAGAACATTATTATTTTTAAGACATTGTGCACCTTAATTAATTTAAATCATTAATCAATTTTAAAAAGTTTGAAATAATCATGGGACTATTGGAATACGCATGCGTTGATATATCGAGAATCGGGTAGATGACGGACAGTTGGACCGAGCTGCAACTTTTTGTTGTGTAATAAGTCGACAAATGTGATAACCATCTTTACCATTTTATATTAACTCTAAAAGCAGAATATGAAGGAACCAAAAGCAGTAATCGCCGATTTTCTGCCCGTTCATTTTGTGGTATCAAAAACCTCAAATGAATACATCATATTCTCACAAGACAATATGGTCGAGGGGGAAAATAATCAAATCATTAATCACCTAACAGTTTTATTTTCTTTACTATCTAATAAGACGACGCTTCCTATTTTGGGAATATTTTCTTAATTTGATTCAAATGCAATCCATTGAATACTTACTTATCTATGTATTCAAAGTATATTTGGTACTGATTTATGATCATCGTGAATGGTTTTTTTTTTGCTTAAAACTATCAAAATTCGATAAATCGATGCACGTATGGCATACAAGCAAAACAATGTTTAATAACGCCTTCCTATTTCTTATTCACCGACAGCTGCAACAAAGGTTCACTGATGAATTAATTCTTTATTAACTTTTTGACTACTTATTCTTATTAAAACAAAATTATATATTATGAATTGTGTGCCCTATTTTCAATAAAAAGATTTCTATGATAGTTGATTTGTATAACGCTTTTCCGAAGCCTTTCATCCTCCCCATTTCCGCAGCTACAATTGCATTAACTACATATTTAAGTCTTTAAAAAGATGCTCAAAAGCTCCATTTGGAAAAGAAGAAAGAAGTAATTCATTTTATTTAAAAAATTATAATGTTTGCCAAATAATTTCTAACTTACTTTTCTTTTAGCCATTGCTCCGTTTTTGTTTAGTTTAATAAACTTTAGTGCGCTATAATACCTGAAATATAAAGAAATTACCCCCCCCCCGCTTTTTTCTTAACAAGAAAGAATTTGAGCGAAAGGAAAATTTGTTTTATATATTTAATGAAAATATTGATAGAGATTATATTGGTTTTTCTGATAATATCCTGGCATCTCGTTAAATTTTTGAAATGGATTGTTGAAGTTATTATTTTTGTATAAAATTACTATTAACCACATATATAGCCTATCCGATCAAGATAAAATTTATTCCCTTTGAGAAATAAGACTTTTAAAATGTTACAATTTGCAGCTGAATGTTGGTTGGAATATATATATATATATATATATATATATATATATATATATATATATATATATATATATATATATATATATATATATATATATTCCAATTAACATTCAGCTGTAAATTGTGCCGTGGAGTTTAAAAATTAAGATGGATAGTTGGTGACTTCGTCTTCGTTTTTTTACACACTCAATAGATTTGAATTAATGTTGAGTACCAAAGATTTGATTTTGAATTACGAAATTTAAGTCATTCAAATCTTTGTTCTTAGTCACAAAATTGCTCGCTCGCTCAAACATTTTTGATTTTTGTAGTTATCAATGATGTTCGGGAACACGAGACATCTAGGGATAAAAAAAATTATGTATGATCAAAGTCAATTTTGTAAGTCAATCAAAGTTTCTTCGTTTTTCAAAAAAAAAAAAATTAACATTTTAGTTTCGCAAAACCATTTGCCTCATTTTTTGTACTAAGAGTAAACACCATGATAATACGGAAGGTAAACGATTCACTTTTATTGATTTTTAGCAAGTAACTCGATGGTCAACTGTAACTGTAACAAAATTTTCTGTTAACCTTCTGGGGTTTTTTTTTTCGTAAAATTTTATATTATTCATAAAAATTAGGGCTTCATAACATAATACGTTACCATTCATAATTCATAAATATGCGTCGCGTATTTCAAGAATAGCTTATTTTTCTGGTCCTATTCCAGCTGTCTCAAGCTCCCGAGCTTTTGCGAAGGCGTTCATGTGCCTTTATTATTCACCGAGAGATTCCCGAGGAGGAAATGAAAAAGAGGCTTCCTCGATCCAATGCGACATTTTAGGGTAAAAAACGAACAGACCACCTGTTTCTAATGGGAGACATAACTACCAATCTGTCTGTTCCATTGTAGTTATGAATCGGATCATCCATGCGTGGCAACACTGCTTTTGTCCCGCACTTTCCTCCAGTTGAACGACTTGGCAGTCGAATGGCCTCGGAAAAAGCAAAATAATCTTAAAAATAGTATCGCCGGAGTTCAGGTTTACAAGTTTTGTAATAAAAAAGCGGGGATGAAAATTTGTATAACGATCCAATAAGGAAAAAAAATTTCGATTATAGGGAAGCTCTAGTTTTGATTATTTATGGGATTCGGAATGTTCGCGGATTTATAATGAAAATATTATTTTTATTCAAAATATGTCGGTCCTTTTTTCTATCCTGTTGTAAAAAACATTGACAGCATTTTTTACAATTTTCACGCAAAATCGGAAATCATTTTTTATCAATAATAGAAACATTTCTCAATTTCAACAAAACCATAAATATCAATTTTTAACTGGATATCAGTCATCACTTAATTCCCAATTCTAAATTTCGGCTGCAATTTTTTGAAATATAAATATGTTTTTACAATCCCATCGCTTCATATATGATCATATATCATTATCATCATGAATCATTGTCATCACGTATCATTTTATCATCATGTATCGTTTCACTTTATCTTCATACCCTACCGGCGGGGTTATTAAAATCGAGGATAAGTAACTTCCAATAGGGAGGTAGGTGAGTACAAAATTGGTGAGGGTAGGCTACCTCCAACCTATGACGGGACGTACTTCCCACGAGAAGGATAGTACCATGTAACTTTTAACTTACATTCTTTCAGTCGGATAGACACACTTTTTTCTGAACAGAATTTGTGTAAAATTTAATATAAATCTATAGATTTGGCGTAAAAATCATATACAAAACTTCCTGCATTTACCTTAAAGCGTTTTGGAGTTCTCTTTATTACGAACAAATAGGTAGAAGAGCCGACAGACATAATGCCAAAAATGTATTTATCTTATTCAGATAAGTCTAAAATAGGTTAAATTCATTGAAATGTGGGATTCGAGTTTTTTGGCAATCACGATATTTTCTTTTACTTCGTATAAGGGAAAGTAATGAATGCTTAGCATACATTTTTGAGAATTTTAAGACTTCAAATGTTTTTTCAATTCCTGTCTGCGAATAAGGTTATTTCTGATTTCCGTCCCAAATATCTCTTATTACAGCAGTATACTTAGAAATGAAGAAGTACTTAGATGTATACTTGGATTTTACAATACAACTTCGACATGTTTTGGATCATAGTTCTTTTGATGCTATAATTTTTCAAAATCTTTTCATCAAATAAAGCATTTTCAACTAGAAGAATGTCACGATAAAAAACATTGTTTCGCTATTATATTCTTTTCTACAAATAGATCTGAGTGGAAACTTCCTTTAGTGCCACAGTGACACATATATAGAGTGAAAAAAAATTCAATCATCTTCCGATGTTTTCGATTTAAATATTAGTTAATCGGATAATTTAATGAGATTTCACTATCTCATATAGCCTTTAGAAAAAGCATTGAATATTTAGAGTAAACGAGAATCTTCTATTTATAGCTCTTTCAAGCAGAATGGTAAACTATATCTTTATGTTTTCCTCATTCCATTTGACAATTATGGAGACAAAAAAAGACAATCTGACTGATATGCTTGTGAATTTTAGTACTTCAATTTCTATATGTGAAACTATAATTAAAGCAATATTTCAAATAGGGAAACTTCTCTGTTATGGCAATTAAAATTGAGTGAAAAAGATCTTAAATCTTTTAGCATGTAGCTGTTTTATAAATAAATGAGCTCAAAAAATTCGAAAGATCCAATGCGAAGTGCATTTTCAATTTGTTTTGTTTCAAAAACAATTTTACAATTTGTTACTATTCCATCGTAAATATAATATAAAAAACAAAAGGGAACACTTTATTTCTTTGTAAAATATTTTGAAAAGAATACCAACAATAGTAAGAATATTGATTTTAAATGGCTAGTATTTATTGAAATTTATTAATTTTAAACTATATACTTGGTAATAAACAAAAAATATCATTATACGGCCCTTTAAAATAGACGTTTAGCTGGAAAAATACAGAAAATACGTTTTCTGAAAGATAATACGATGTAGTATGCTGCAATACAATTTTAAAAAATCGAATTTCTAAAATTGAATTTTTAGAGAATTTTTCAACGAAGAGGTGAAATTTCGCTTTAATATTTAACTACGCTGAAACTTTTCAAGATAGCTTGATCCAATTATTTTTACATAAAATGGGATAAATTTTTCAAAATCGTGTGAAAGATTGTAAAAGTCTGATAAAAAACTGGGCATTTGTTTTGTCTTTTATTAAGTTTTTTCTTCATCATTATAAATCTAATCCATTGATAATTAAAAATAAGACTAAACTCTTTATAATTTGGCATTTCTTTGGCACACCCTGATCAATTTTGAAAACAATCCAGCAAAATTACGCGTCTTATTAAATAATTTCTGATTTTGAAAAGATTGCATTAGAAAAACGATTTTAAGAGATTGGTTGGTCCAAAACCGCTAGTGAAAATGCAGTATGATATGGTTTAGAGATTTGTTGTGTTTGCTTAAAATGTTTTTGTTAATAATAATATCGATATTTTTTACACTGTACAATGATTGCTATGCTGCCAAATAACTTTCTTTATCAATCCTCCTGTCGGCGACCTTCAGATTGCTATACTAACCGAAAGCTGATTGTCTGAATAACGAGCTTGTTCTTAAAAGTGTCAGGATTTAGACAAAAGGATTGCTTTCCCCTTTTGCGATTAGTTCAGCACAGCGGGGGTAGGTTGATTAGCGGATATCATGTTGTGAGTGACAGCTGTTGCTTATCGCAGTCTTTCGATTTTGAAGAGCATTTTTCTTTCAGTCGATCGAAATAACATAGATTGAAAACGCAGATAATATGATTGTGTTTTAGAGGATTTTTGATTATTTCATGAAACACTACATAAGATTTACACGAGAAATAAATTATTGTATGCTTAATATGATAAGAATCTAATTTTTATGAA
>JAOUZG010023330.1:2781277-2802502 GCA_026289955.1 Argiope argentata
ATAAAGGAGAATAAAGATAAAGGATTTCTTTCATAATAGAAAGAAGTTATTAATACATCAATAAACATAAAAAATGTTTTATTAATTAGATTCTTGCTGAACTTCAATAAACTTATACAAACTTAAAAACTCCTTCCTTTTTGCTTTAATATTTAAATTTTTGTGATTTTTTTCTTTTTTTACGACTATATTTCATTGATATAAATCTTGTAGAAATAATCATAGTTGTAAAAAAAAGAATAGAAAAATCAAAGAAAAATAATCATATAGTCGTAAAAAAAGAAAAAAATCACAAAAATTTAAATATTAAAGCAAAAAGGAAGGAGTTTTTAAGTTTGTATAAGTTTATTGAAGTTCAGCAAGAATCTAATTAATAAAACATTTTTTATGTTTATTGATGTATTAATAACTTCTTTCTATTATGAAAGAAATCCTTTATCTTTATTCTCCTTTATCTTATAAAAAATTGATTGTAAAATAAAGGAGAATAAAAGGAGAAGATATTTATTCAGGAAATATATTAATTATGCTACATTATACATATGACTGATAGAGAAGAACATTTTATCATTTTTAACACTCCCCGGAAAAGGAATACAATGAAGCTTTGAAATTAGCAGGGCGTTTTTTGTGTGTTAAGGCATTCGACCCATATACACGTCAGTTAAAAATCTTCATTTCAGGGAGGGTCGATGTGGGATTTTCTTATCTATTGAAAATATATTCTTATTCGGTTCATTATGATTTTTTCCCCAAATTTGCTATCTAACCATTTGATTGCATTCGTGTATATGTGTAATCGCTTGGCTTTAAAAAGGACTTGAGGGACCTGCGAAAATAAATTCTGTAGTTAACTGGTTAATGTCTATTTTATTTATTTAATCACCCATAACATTATGAAAACAAAAATATAAAGCCGTATCGCTACAATTGAAGTTACAGTACATTTAACGTAACAAACAAGTTAATAACTTTCACAAGCATTCCATGTAAGCAAAACTCGACAATTTGGTCAAAAATAATCGCTTTTAAAAACGGCTTCATCATTCCCAGATAATGAATTTCCAGAAAATTGGGGAAATCTGTCTAACAAATAGTGATGTTCCGTAAAGGATGAAAAAACAAGTAAAGCGCTAAAGATCTATTTTTACTGGAAACAATACCGATGAGGGAAAACATACGAAGCAGAGAACGAAAAAAAGATTTATGACTTCGATTGGGCTTTCTGCCGCATACTTCAAAGAATTCCCACGGTTTTTTCAGAGTAAATAAGGGAGTCCGTTTGGTTAGAAAATGACCCGAATTCTCTCTCTCAAAAATTTTCACGCCTCATTTGAATGCTTCTTTCTATTAATAAAACAGTATCGAATGGAGGATAAACTTTGAATTTCATTCGCGAACGCTGTCGGAATTTGTTTGTTCCAATTGGGATCTAATTGTGCAATTGAATGGGGGTGTTTTTGATGAATAGGAACTTGTTACTTTCTTTTCTCAGATATGTGCTTCCTGAAGGAGATTTCTGTGAACAGTCAGTTTTTTAATCTGGAGAGAAATACGAACACTTCCTTCTTTGTGAAAATCCGCTTTCCATTAGCAATTATAGCATTCATAATAGAAACTTTCTTAACAACATTGAAAATCTAATGCAAAGGTTTTTCTAGGTTTCAGTCCATAAAAAAATTCAAAATCATATTAATTATTATTATTACAGATATTAATTTTAGAAAATTTCTCCGCTGTTTTAATTTTTTGTGACCTAATAGAAACTTTTTGTGAACCAACACTGAACGTAGCAGTGGCCAAAGATAAAAGCCCATAAAGAAAGTAATAATCAACAAATGCAAATTAAATGAGGCATATTTCTAAAATAGGACTTCGGGATTGAAAAGAACATAAACTATGCTATCACAGTTATGGCATGGTCTCTGTTCTGAAACCGGTGGGTTTCGAATTAAAGACCTGATTCTACCTAAGAACCGTTGTGCAAGAGGGATATAGTGCCAGATAAATTCATATCCTCTAGCTGGTGTAGAAAGAAAGTTAGGGGCGGAGGTGCTAGCTCAGGTGTATCGTTTTCACACCTGACAACGGTTCAAAATTAAGAAATACATTTCAAAATAACCTTAGTGTTGCTTTAAAACGGGATTTTAATATAGTTGAACTGTATACACAACTATGATAATTTGCAATAAATTTTCGAAAATCTCCAATGGTAAATTCGATTTTATGCATTTATTAAATAATCGGGGTACTGGAAAACTCAGGGGGATGTACTAAAGATGTAGTCTAAGAACACTGACTTAATATATTGTTATGAATTTTTGTCAATTGGAAATATTTTGACAAGGTCTTTAGCTGCAAATTTGACGATATATTTGGCAAGCTGATATCGCATATATTTCTATTTTTTTGTGGAAAAAAATTCTAGAATCTTCGGGGAGTTTGAAAATCCTTTCTACAATCGCTGATCTGATGTGCTTTCATTGGGTCTGTCACGTGATCAGGGATGCTTTTGACTGCGATGCAACTGCTGAACATGTCTGAGGACCGTTCGTCGAAGAGCGTCTTGAATGTCTCCTATTCCCTGTGCGTAGGTCGGTCTGCCGTCGTATGTGTTGGTTAGTCTCGCTGTACAGTCTGCTGAAAATTGAAATTCTTTTGCTTCATTAGCAAGCAAATCTTTTTAAATAACTACTGCAAATAAATGTCTGTTTGTGCTGTCCTGATTAAAAGACCTTCAATCCGCAATCTTGCCCAAATCGTAACAATGTATGGAAAAAAAATTGTGAAAACAATCAAATGACGCACAGAACTGACTCAAAATGAAATCATTTTAATTAATTTCGCAGCTTCCTTGACCTGCGATGATACTTTATAGACGGGAGAAGGTGGACATCAATTAGGTGAATATTTAAGAAACATTTTTTTAAAAAATTATAATTGGATTGTAAATTAAAAATTAACATGAAAAATATTTGTCTCTATCAATTTGGAATAAATTTATTTCAAATTAAAATTTTATTTTTTTATCAAATCTTGCATTAACTGATTGAGATAAATTTATTGTAAAAAAATTCCTTTTTTAATATTAGTTCCAATAAAAAATTATCCTTTTAACAAATAAAATTTTATGCTGGTATTCCTCCTATAAATCAAGTGTAAAAATTATTTTAGGAAAATTGCAGCAGTTGTAATTTAACCATGCGAATAAAATCTCAGATAATTTTATGTTGCGGTACTAAAAGTTGATTCTTTTCAATTTTTTAATGGCTTAGTTTATTTTGTTTCCTTCTTTCTTTGTGAATTTCAAAGTTTCAAATGATTCGCTGGCTACAAAGTTAAAAATAACTCAGTCTCAAAGTTTTTGATCCCCTGTTTACTTATCAGTAATCCTGGTTATTCCAAAAAGCAGCAGATATTATGAGCTAAATCGCTTTTACTTAAACATTTGTTTAGTACTTAAGAGTTAGAAATAACCTGCAAGCTTAATTTTTTTTCTCTTAATTCATACGAGTATAGAGTAAGAATTTTATCACTAATGGCATTTATTCATGAGTTGCTTCTTCTTTCTTTTTAATCCTCCCACAACCTTCAACTTAATTCAGATTTCTGATCCGATTGCAAAAAAAACTAAAAGATTTACTTGCGAAAATGTGAGATGTTGATTCATAGATATTGAATAAAAAATTTTAAAACATCACAATGCGTATATTTTTTTACGAATACGAGGCAAAACAATCTTCTCTCTTAAAACACGAGCAATGACTTACGGAACTTATTCCTTTTCATTTCAAATCATTCTTAAAGAATTTCTTTCTCTGTTCTTTAATTTTTTTGTATACAAAGTACTGGAGAAAAAATATCACAATTACAAAACAAACAAATAAATAAATAAAATAAAAATAAAGTATCAAAAAAAAATAATTATTTTTTAAAAAAATCTTCACTCTTTATATACATACATGCATACATATATATACACTGAAGTGACAAAAGTCATGGGATGACTGTTAATATCGTTTCGGTCCTCCTTTTGCCCGGCGAAGGGCAACAACTAGACGTGTCATGGAGTCCACAAGTCGTTGGAAGTCCTCTGCAGGAATATTGAGCCATGCTGTCTGTATAGACGCCCATAATTGTGAAAGTGTGGATGGTGCAGGAGTTTGGGCACGAACGACCTTTCGATGATGTCCCATAAATGCTCGATGGGATTCCTATCGGGCAATCTAGGTGGCCAAATCATGCGCTGGAATTGTCCAGAATGTTCTTCAAACCAATCGCGAACAGTTCTGGCCCGGTGACATGGCACATTGTCATCCATAAAAATCCCATCGTTGTGTGGGTACGTGAAGTCCATGAATGGCTGCAAGTGATCTGCAAGCAGCTGAACATAACCATTTCCAGTCAATGATCGGTTCAGTTGCACCAGAGGACCGAGTCCATGCCATGTAAAAACAGCCCACACCATTATGCAGCTCAACCAGCTTGAACAGGGCCTTCTGACAGTTTGGGTCCATGGTTTCGTGGGGTCTGCGCCACACTCGAACTCTACCATCAGCTCATAACAACTGAAATCGTGACTCATCTGACCACTCCACGTTTTTCCACTGATCTAGGGACCAGTCGATATGCTCACGAACCCAGGAGAGTCGCTGCAGACGATGTCGTGCTGTCAGTAAAGGCACTCGTGTCGGTCTTCTGCTGTCATAGCCCAAGAAAGACAAATTTCGCCGCACAGTCCTATCGGACACGTCCCTCGTACGTCCCACATTGATTCCTGCAGTTATTTGACGAAGTGTTGCGTGTCTATTAACATTGACCATTCTACACAGACGTCGGCGGTCTCGGTCGTTAAGTGCAGGTGGCCGCCCACTGCGCTGTCCATGATGGGATGGGATGCCTGAAATTTCATACTCTCGGCACACTCTTGATACTGTGGATATCGGAATGTTGAATTCACTAATGATATCCGCAATGGAATGACCCATGCGTCTAGCTCTAACTAACATTCCACGTTCAAAGTCTGTTAATTCAGTTAGTTAGTTCAGTTGCTTTTAATAGGCAGACGACAGTCTTCTGGTGATAACAGATAAATTAAACGAAAGCAGAGGTCATTTGTCTTTTCCTTTAAGAAGTATTATCAAGTAAATCGTGGAGAGAATTGATTAATATTTGATAAATAATTCTCTGATTTATTTACTCGTGATATTAATTCGTTGTTTATTTGATTTATTCTTTGATTTATCTTCATGTATGAAATCGTAGAGAGAATTGATTAACCTGACCAAATGATTGGAATCCAAGAAAATATTATACTTTTTCATAGAAAATTTTTCAATCTGACCTATTTTATTTTTAAGTATTAAAAAACATTTCTTCGTATATTTAAATATTATAAACAATATACCAATAAATTTCATTGCATTTTAATACCATAAATCTATTATTTAATACTAAGAGTTTAGAAATTCTTTCAGTGTTGCATTATTCAAAAATATTATTGCATTAAGGTATCCGACTACGTTAAAAACACTGTTTTTCGACCACTTTGGTGAAAAAAAATTTATCGCTTTCTTTTGTTATTCAGACTTTCTTCTTTCCAAAACAGTTTATCTTTTGTTTCTAAGTAATATAGAAAAGAAGTTATAGCGATTGTAAAATACTTTGCCGAAACAAAATAAAACCGGAAGTGGCATTCTGAAACTAAAAATAGCCTTCATTTTGCCAAATTTTGATATTTTCTTTCAGTTTTACTTTATAAAATAGTTTTATTTTATGTCGCTGGTGACAAGCTATACATTTTTAACATATATTTTTCTTATTTCTTTGAAAAAAATTGGAAACATTTCTATTCATTTACTGTTTTTGTTTACAATCTCGTGCTTGCTTTTCTAATTTTATTTTACTTTTTTAAAAGACAAAAATACTAATTTTCTTGAAAATTTTTACAATTTTTAACATTTTTATAATGGGTCGCCAAAAAAATTACCGTTCAAAAAAGGGGAAATTCTCCAGAAATCAGTACAATTCTGGATAGTTTAAAAAAGGTACTGAAAGTGAAATTCCAACTAATTCTACTGATCTTACTACTGTAAGTTCTTCAAAACTCAGTGGTAACAACTATGTTAACATTCCAGGATAAATCAGTAGGACTTCGACTACAAATAATAAACAAATTTAAACCCGTTTATAAAATTATGTGGACAGTAACTACAGCGTAGAAGTTTACATGGAAAAACACAAAATGCCAATGAGAGTTTTTAAGGCATGTTGTGAAACTTTGAACCGAAAGAGCATCTTGTTGAGTTACAAACATTGCAGTTAGGTTCATTTATAACTGTGCTTCAATTTATTAATACTATAAAGGGTCTACTAAAAATTCTAATTATTTTAAAATTGAGTTCAGGGAATTATATGCAAATTACAAGTTCTAAAAGACATTCACTAGCACAACTAAAAACTCAAAGAAAAAATTTTCTGGCCCCCGAAAGAAAAAATGCTTACTTATTGAGGAAAGAAAAGGTCTGAAATATCATACAGGGGAGTTTTAAACAATTTTAATAAGAGGAACCATATTTTCCTCCTAAAACTTGTTTTTAACTTCAATTTTCTCAAAATTTTAATTTTCATAAAAATCCTCCGCCGTTAACATGATATCTCAAAAACTAATAAAGGTATTTACATAAAAATTGCAGCATGTGTTTCAAATAATATAGGCAATGAAATGAACCAAAAGTTTTATTGCTGGTTAAATACTTTTTCATTTATAGGTGCTTTTAGAAAAATTGAGTTATGAATTTGTAGAAAAAATGCATTTATGCGTATATTTTTACCCATAACTTCTTTGAATATGATTATTTTTCTTATATTTTGGTTCATTTCATTCATCAATATATTCTATAACTTGTGTACAAAGAAAAATAGGATTGCTGCATTACAATTTTATGTAGAATGTTGGCCGTTTTGGTTAAATTTCCTTAAATTTTACTAAAAATTTTCCTATTTTTTAAAAAATATTATATTTTCGAATATTTTTTTATGTTTATGGTGTGAGTGCCACTACTTCTATCAATGTTCACTTTATAAAGGCATTTAATGAGAAAAATTGGCACAATATAAATCAATCAAAATATTTTCTATCATTTTTGAACCATTATTCCTTTAAATATTCTAACTGATTGTTTTCATTTATTTATTTATTTTGGTCCTTCAGGTAGGGTTTTTTTTGTCATTGACATCGAAATTACCCTTTTAAATCTTTTAAACGAAACCAACAATTGGTATATAACGGAGCAGCATCACTATAAGTTTCTAAAAGGTTCTGCTGGGCTGTGGCAACACATTTCTTGAAATCAATACAAAAAAATGCAATTTATGTCGAACAATTGATTCCTTGTTGGAGGTCTTTATACATTAAATAACTCAATAATACTAAATTGAAAACTTTCAAAATGATAACGTTAAGGTAATGGTTATTTGGTAAAACCCAAAATCATTGCCGCTTATATAGAAACTTCGATAAGTCGATG
Source organism: Argiope argentata (assembly GCA_026289955.1). NCBI lineage: Eukaryota > Metazoa > Arthropoda > Arachnida > Araneae > Araneidae > Argiope > Argiope argentata. The sequence continues at coordinate 2,788,807 of JAOUZG010023330.1, forward strand.
AGAAGCTTTTGACGCGGTGGTTAGATCTCTTCAAATTGGAGAGTACACAAATAGGTGGAGATCAGGCCCCTCTCATCGATGAAGGTGCGTACTTCCAAAGGGAAGGGTTAAACCACGGCCGGTAAGGGCTCTTAGGATTCAATCACAGTGTCCGCCAGTGTTTGTGTTAAGCAGCGGTCCGGTCATTCAGTTTTATGATTTATTCCCCGTGCCTCCGGGTGGGTCGGAGAAGGTGGTATGGCTTACCAATAGATGCCCCTTATTAAAATAAAACTTGCAAAAACCTAATGGTTTTGATGAAAGATTAGAGTCGTACATGAATAAAGCATGTATGTATTTTCTTCTGTTTTACAAATCAAATTGATTTCCAAAGTGTTATCATGTTGAACGCTTATAAAATAGCACAATACAGTATTATTTTTATAAAAGAAATATTTTTAGGAAATTTATCGTCCGAAAAAAGAAAACGAAAACTTACGCAATCCTGCATCCTTGAAATGCAGTTTTGCATATGTACATTTCCATTCATCTCCCTCCGTCCGCTCATTTGAAGGAAAAATTCCGTTTTTCTTCAGTGATGTGCGTGAAGTTTCATTTCGTAAACATGCGGACGGTCACGCACGCTCACATCCAACCGAAATAAAACACCAGCGAACAAAGATGGACAGATTGGTTAAATTAACTCTCGAGGAACATCCCATCCGAAGCAACGATCCGGAACAGAAAAAAAAAGAGTTTAGAACATTTTTTAAGAGGACAATCAACTTCTTTTCCAAGTTTTTACATCTTTTCAAAGAAATAAGTTTCTTTCATCTCCATCTTTTAAGCTTAATTATGTCTTTTTTGCATTTTTTCCCCTTAAAAATGAAAGCAACTGAAATGATTGATTCAAATAAAATAAGTTATGAGTGTTAACAATCGCAAAGGACAAATATACAGCAACCATAGATTTATCAACAAATTTTATCCATAAATGCATTGTTAATATATAATTTTCAAGTGATAATTTATGACTGTTGAATCCATTTCTTTATCAATATTTTAACACTTGTCAAAAATGATTAAGCTTTTCATTAGTAATTCCCCAATGTTACTTATATCATTCAAAATCTTTTATTTTAATTTCAGTGCGTTTTTTTTGTTTGTTCTTTATTTTAGGTTACATCATCTGTTACAAACATAACTTTCCTTGTTTTTAAAACGACGGACAAACAATCACATTTTTTTTTAAATTAAAGATCGTAGTATCTGAATTTCAGGTCTAAGCAAGTGAATATCTGGATATCATAATACCTTTTCAAAGTAATTAAAAAATTTCTACACAGTTTGAAAGGAGGGATTTATTAAAGTTCTATTATTCTGACAGTTTAGTTTAACTAAGTTCCATTTTGAAGCAAGATGATGAAGTTTACGGCATATTCTATGATGATTATCGCCACTTAACTGTGTGTCAGATAAAACTTGTACCGATTCAAAGTTTTCAAAGCACGCCATTGAGAGGGCGTTGAAAGATCCATATTTATTTGCACCAGATCCATTGCTTGATACAACTTTCATGAAACGGGTTGGTCCAAAATCCTATATCCAAGAATTTTCACTAGGTTACTATCTTTTAATATGTGCTCATTTTTCTTAATATTTTGTTAATAATCTATATCTGGTTGCTTGTTTTATAAGTGTTTTTTCATTAATAATATTCATAATCATCTACCTTTGAAAGAAATAGAACAGATAATATTCAAAAGCCTTTTACCAATAATATTCATATTAAATAACATTTTTTATTCATAATATTCATTATCATCTGTCTTTGAAAGCAATAGAATTGAAAACATTCATAATCTTTTTACAACCTTGAAAAAGGAGAAAATTTAAATAATTTTTTAATTGCCGGTAGAAACATGAATCTAGCAAAAATTAAAAATATATTGCTAATACAAATAAAATCATTGTTGCACTTTTCGTAAATGGATCATTTGCATTATACTTTTGAATGTAAATAATTAATGTTGGTGTTTTAATCTTATATTTGTTTGTTTTTTTTATAAAAGGTGCCATTCTAACATTTTTCTAAAAATTCGGATTGCTAGAAAAAAAGAATTTCTTTCCTCTGGGTTGGAAAAAAAATTAGTGATATAAATACAATGTTTCATTTTTCTACAAGTACTTTAATCTTATACATTATAATCCGTCTGAAATGATTGTACAAGTTCCATTCCTTCTTTCAATGAAATTACTTTAAATATAGCAGATAAAGAATTTATTCCATTTCATTTAGAAAGTAAATTTTTCAATAACTGCTTGAAAAAAATGAGAGACTTGCAGAAAGAACTGTGCTTAAGGTGCATTTTATTCTATCATTCGAAAAAAAGGAGGCATTTATATATAGATTGCAATACTTAGAACTCATAAGCATGTAAAATAAGTTATTTTAAGCTTTGTGTTATTTTATTTTGTTTATGAATCGGAACGGGATACAGAAATACGCCAAGAAAGTGTAAAGTAAAAGTGAAAGTGGATGAATTTTAGTTCGTTTTAGTTCCTGTTAGATTTGTAACGCTTTATTAAGTATTTATATAAAAAAAATTGGTATTTGAAACAACTTATTGAAATTTTGATGATGTTGCAATGCAAAAACTCAGAGAATGTCCCTAATAATTTTATTTGTTTCTAAAACCATTAACACCGCCCAACTTTTGAGATGAACAGCAGAAGCGAAAATACGTTGATCCATTGTTGAAAAACCTAATGTATAGAAGAGTAATTTATAAACTATTTTGAAATATCAAACAATAGTCTCAGCTTTTTAAAATTTTCGTTTTTCCTTCTATTTCGTACAGGTGCAAAACATCTAAATAAACTCAAACTCGTTTACCTGCTTTTCTAAGAAGTAAAGCTCCATTTGTTGTTAATTCAATTCAAAACTCAAACCACAAAAGATTTATTGCCAATGTCAGCGAGTTAAAAATAAACCTGAGCGGCTGAAAGCTTACTTTGAGTGAGCAGAAACCAAATGACAGCATTGGGAAAACCAGCAAGGAAATAAGTTGGTCTCTGCTCAACTCTGCGTATCTAAGAAGATTAGGAAAGTTTGAATAACACAGCTTGGAAGATATTTCTCCTCATTACTAGGAGGAATCTTGTCGCCTCTCGCTTCATCAAACTTTAGAGAAGAAGGTGTTGTTATTTGCAGCCATTTTTGAATCTTAATAGAACTAATTCAATAATTGATATTCTCTTTTTGGTCTCGATTTATTAATATTCAATGAAACTGAGACTTTTAAAGCAAATGATTGTAACTGGCTCTATTAACACGCAACAGTGCTTCGTGTTAAAATTACTGCGATCTGGTTAAAGGAAGTTGCCATTTTATCTGATAAAAATATGATAGTATATTTACACTTGAGAAGTTTTCTCTGGATATGTAATTTTGCAAAGACTAAGGAACTTCTCTTTCATGATGTGACTGAGCGTAGCTACTTTTTCGGATAAATTTTCAATCGCATCAGTTGTCGATTATTTAGCTTATTTATCTGTATTAAAATGAAATGAAATTATTTATATTGCTTTTAGAACTTCTTGAAGGTCTCTATTTTTTCTCACTTCTTCTTCCAATTACCTAAAGGCTAGTAGCAAACCAAGATCATTGATTTGATTACTAATCGTATGGCTCATTAATTGTATACATAAATATAAAAATTCCATAAACAAATTTTGAAAAATTTTGACCTTAATAAAACAATGCTGATAATTCTTCAACTCTTTAATAAAACAGAATTCTGGTTGAATTGTTATCACTTCTTGTTAATCAAGATTAACATAATCGATCTGTTCCATGATTAGGTGATACTTTCTCGCATGATGTATCACTTCAGTCTCTTATTTTTATTTTTATTTTCAAATCTACTCTGCGTCTTGCAGATACATAATAACTTGCTACACTACATGGAATTATTACATACAAAAGCTTAGAAAGAAGAAAATTAGAATATAGATTTCTGCTTATTATTTTTTTTAGAGTTTACAGAAATAATATTAGATATATGAGCTTTATTCAAAATGTGTTTTATTTCGTCAGCTGTTCTGGTGAGTATGTGTCATTATTATTTTTAATTGCAATTTTTACAAATATGAAATTTGTGAAATTTAACACTGTGATCGTGAGCCCTTTCCAAACTGTGTCAATGAAGTTTATGTATCAGAAAATTTTGTGCAGTCCAAATTTTCGTCCTCTTCGTCCAGAAGCACTTGTAAGGAGTTCTTTAACTTTGTCATTTGTCTGCTGTTTTTCTTACAGCAGACAAATAATGTGAAAACTAACGTCGTTTCTATATACTACAAATTACTACAGAAAGCTAATTTATTACATGTTGCAAACACACTACTTTAGAAAACTACTTTATCACATACTACTAAGAGACTTCTTATGAAAATAGCTTTATCACATACTGCTTCATAATGCTACTTTATCAAATATTATTTTAGAATACTACTTTATCACATCGTGCCGGGATATCCTGATTGATAGAGCGTTGGATCGTATTCCTTAAGTCTAGTTTTAAGGACCTGCGAATCTTCAGACGGTCAACTCTGTAAAGTCGTCACCTGGTCTCCTTTTTGGAAGGGACACATTTTCGAACATTGCTACTTCTAGCCAGCGGAGAGACTATTCAACCTTTGTTGCGCATTGTGTTTCTCCCTTTTAGTATCTCCCATCGGACTTCTTCTATGGATAACCCAAACTGGGATAAGGTTTCAATAATGAACAACATATACGTTTTACGACCCATTGAAGAAAGAAGGCCTAAAATCTCCATATGCGGATATTTGTGTATTGTGAAGGTTCTGATAAGGGGTGGATGTTTCAAGAGTATTCCCACGACATAACGGCGCGCCATTGGGAGTATTTATGAAGAATGATTGGACGATCGGCATCTCCAGCGAGCCAATGCGAGCCTGAGAGGCGGACCTTCACCAATGTTAAAATGGTGGACGAGACAAGCTGACCGAGGAGACAACCTGATCCGGTAGACAAGACAAGCTGATCTGGTAGACGAGACCAGCTCATCTGTCTAGAGACTGGACGAGAACGGATACGACAACGAGATGAGCTGTGAACAGAGCTAAAGAGCTGGAGTGGAAGAGATACCACGTGATCTCGAATTTATTGAAAAGATCCCCCGGAAGTAATCCGTAGATGTCTGGAGCTACACGCAGTAGCCGGATACGTGGACAGCTTGTGAATTCTCGGCATAGATGTCGAACTGACTATCCAGTTGTAAATATTTCCCAGCATTTAACATAGAGAACGTGTTGTTGTTTTTGTTATTGTATAAAGCTGTAAATAAAACCTTTGTGTTTAAAACGCTACCATTTTATTTGATCGACCAGGATCAAGGCATTTCAATTCGTTCTCCCATTTTCTCCCTCTTTCAGTTTCTTGGAGTCCTTTGATGGACCTGTGGACGCGTCCGAAGTTTCTCGCAAGTATTAGTTCCATTTGATATTCTTCTTGTTTTTTCATCATCGCTACGAGTATCTTCTGCAATGTTTTATAGCTTGCGTAAATCTGTAAGCTATGGGCTATCAGTCATAAACGGTGCCAGGAAGCCTTCGTGTTTTAAATAAATGGTCAGATTTCAGTTGTGAGGAAACTCAGAATAAGCTTCTTCAGAAACATCCTTTGATAAGGTTTATTTCACTAAAGAAGAAATCACCACGTCACTTTAGCCTTCCAAGGACTTTTTATCATCCATGAATTAATACTTCTTGTCTACAGCTGACCACGTCGCCACCACTGATTGAGGCAATATCGACAGTATTTGCTGTATCCGACAACTATCTTTAGAATCGTCCATCCTTACATTGACAGATTTATCACACTGACACTCTTTTCGACGTAATTGATCATAAAATGGTCACTAACTGTCCTTTTCCCTCATCTTGCAACTAAACTAGAAAGAGGCCATCACTAAAAGAAAATCTTCGCGTAGTTCTAAATATTTCCCAAAAATCTCGATTCACAACATTACCATTTCTCTTTCATAACCATAAAGCCCAATATGGGCAAAACCTAATTCAACTCTTTCCACTTGTTAGTATTTACACTTTTATCTTTTTTATCGTCCCTATTTTCCTACTATAATTGTGAGATGATTGTATGGCTTGTAGGACTGATAAAGGTTTTGAAATAATTGCGCACTTTTATCCTTGTTGTTACTTATAGCACTTGTCATAGACAAGCTCCCTACTGATACAGCATCAAATTTAAGTCGAAAGGAGCTTCTCTTGTTTAATGAAGTAGCGCCAACTAGGGTCAAGAGCACGACTTAGTTACACACTCACCACATTTGCTTGCACAACTTTTTTTTACAGAAGGACACTGTCACGCACCTTCCAGATAGCACCCAGAAGAACAACCATTCCCAAATCGGGACTCGAACCAGGGACTCCCAGGATACGAGGAAGACGCTTTATCTCTGTGCCAGAAAGCCGGCATTCTTCATCCTTTTACAATATTCAATACTCATTTTTAAAGCTTGCATTTCTACCTGGACACTTGTAACATAATTCGATAATTTCCTAACATTTTTATCGATTTCTTTTCCATAGTGTTGCGGCAAGCAAGCAAGCAAACCATTTAACATAATTTCCTTTGGCTTGGGTGACATCACCCATTTTGTTGTTTTACTAAAATTAATTATATTTGTAACGTCTACTTTGTAAAGAATAAAATTATATTTCATTAACGTCGTCTCCCAAGATTTATTATATGGTGCTGAAAACCTATGTCAATCAGGACCTTGAATTTTTACTTCCTGATTTTTACGAAATATCGGCAAGTTTACTTTCTTACTGAACCTTTTTGTGTTTATGCTTCATATTACTGCAATGGCGACGGTTGATGAAACAAGAAACAAAATGGCGCAACTCAAGCGAAAACGGAAAACTGCTCGCGGTAACATCACTCGTTTTTCTGTTGAAGCAAGTAATATAAAAGATGATTTTTCAATTGAAAATGTGCAATATATTTGTAAACGTTCAAAAGCTACCTTAAAAGAAATTAAATTAATAGATGATGAAATCCACAATTTGCTTGAATACGAAAAAGATATTTTACAATGTGAAAGCTATATCGATAATGCCGAGCTTGCAATTTTTAAATCTCAAAAAATGATTCAAAATAAATTAGCGCCCACAATGAATGTTACTTATCCGGCTATTAATGATAATAATTTGGCAATGAAATTAAACTCTCGTAATACAACGCCTGCAATTCAATCGTATATTGAAAAATTGCCACCAATTAAGTTAGAACGTTCAAAGGCGACTTGGAAACAATTGGCTTTAAAAATACCCAAGATAAAAGAATGAATATTCGTGATTCTGAAATTTTAAGTGATTTTCGCTATTCATTTAGTAAAGTTGATCACCGTTGTGTTGTAAAGTTGTCATGGAAACGAGAGTTGATTCTTTCATCAAATAATTACGAAATAGCGCTCAAACGATTTATAATACTCCGTGACAAACTTTTAACTCATGCAGACTTAAGGGATATTTACACAGAACAAATGCAAAACAATATCGATAACCAACATATCGAACTTGCTGATACGAGTCCTTGCAACGAATCAAAACTGTTTTACCAGTCTCATCATATAGTTAAAAAACGAAAGAATAACGAAAAGAAATGGCGAATTGTACTTGACGCTTCTTCTCATACACCAGGGCATCCTTCCTTAAATGATGCTCTTGAGCGGGGTTCGAATTTTCTTCCAGAAATATTTGCAGCATTGTTGCGATTCCGATTTCCCAAATTCGAAATCAAGAGTGATGGACGTGAAGCATTCTTGAAACTTATTTTGGCTGAAGAGAAAAGAAATTGTACTAGGTTCTTGTGGTTTAAGATAGAAAAGGATGCAAACAGAAAAATACACTTGCGAAATGAAATACTTATTGATCGTTTTTCCCGTTTACCTGACTTCTGGTGCCTTTTCGGATTGACTTCTGGTCCCTTTTTGCTTTCTGCTACTCTTCGTGAATTAGCTAGTATGGATTCGAATAACTAATTAACACAAAAATAATAAGTAGCCAATATCAAGCTGTTTTAAAGACCATTTTTAACCGTAACTTCTTTTATGAATCATGATAAAATTTTAAGAAATAAAAATTTATAAAAGAATCAAAGTTCAATTAGTTTAAATTGATGAATTATTTTGAGTACCATACATTGTAATGTTAAAATTCGGTGATTTAGTAAATTAGTAAAAGAGTTTTAAATATTAGAACATCACATATCTGAAATGATTATATCTAAATTTCTTTTCAAAAATTATTTTATAACCTTTTCTATTTGATAAATATGCAAGTTTATATGAAATATGTGTCTAAATCTATGTAAAATATTTGTTTACGTCAAAATCTTTTTTTGAAAAATAGGGACATTATTTAAAAAAAATTATGTCATACAATGAATTTTTCAGATTCATATTCATGCCTGAGATCTCAGAGGAAAGATGAAACACGCTTAAGCTCGGTTATACAGTTAAGGACTAACATCTAAAGTACACGTTTTGATTTAATCCTTCAACTTAAAGCACTACAAAAAAAATCATTTCTGTATTGTTCCAAAATGGATTATTCTTTGACATGTAAACCACCTGTGAAGTCAATTCTGTTTTGTACAGCAAACCACTAACTTTCAGATGCTTTTTAAGATGGAAACATTATCCACGCATCTAAGGAAGGATGATCTGTTGACTACTTTTAAAATTCAAAATGAAGTTTGATAGGAGCTATTAACAAAAAGAATCAAAAAGATGTCTGATAATAGCTTCTAGGTAAAAAAATTAAGTCTGATAATAGCTACTAGAAAACAAGTAATATAAAAAAATTAAGTCAGTTACTACTTAGATCAATAAAGCAAAATTTTATTTTAGTTACTTTTTATTAAATAATTACCTTTAATATTAATAATTTATCAAAAAATTATCGAGTTTCGAAAAAATTGAACTTGCATTCTTCATTTTCACTTGAAAAATAGTAAAATCCTTGCATTTTGAGCTATTACCTGGATTGCAATTTCATTGCCAACTGCTAAAACTCTATATAAAGTAATAAAAATTAAAATTAAAACTATTGAATTAATATTTGAAAAAGTTGTATTAACATCAATTATCATCCAATACAAGTTTTTAAAAATGTATTTGAACTAGAGTGGATTAATAAAAATTATTTTATAACGATTGTGTATATATATATATATATATATATATATATATATATATATATATATATATATATATATATATATATATATATATATACTAGCCGCCTTTGGCGACCAGTTGGTTCGCCAGTATTAATGCTCGCTAAAATTTTCACATATTTTATGCAGCTGTGTCTCATAACAGTTTTTTCACCAAAATATTTTTAAACCAAACAAATTTTGATAATCATATAATTCATTTATAGTATTATTTTCTTCAGATATTCTGTTCATTGTACTACTCATCTTTCTCTTCCTATCCGAGCAATGATTGTCCCGGAATTGATATTTTACTTAAATGGTGGAGGTAAAGGTCTAAAATTCTACGTTTTTATAGAATAAGAAGATTCTAATTTTCATAAAGGTAAATACACTAAACAAATAAAGACACAATTGGTTTTCAAGAGTTGCGAAAGTTTAAAAACAGCTGGGAAAATGCCGCGCACAGAGGAAATAATGGTGACACACACACACCCTTCTTTTTTTTTCAATCTTTTTTTCTTCACTTCTTTTCTTTTTACAAGCCTTTTTTTGGCTTTGTTATTTTTTTTTCTTCCCTGCCCAGACTTTACTTCGGTCAGGCATAGATTAAATATTCATACAGACTAATAATAAAAGCAGCTATTTTCTTTCATTTTTAAACATCCCGTATCTATGAATGAAAACCAACTGACTTCGCGCATTTCTTTCTAAACAAATGATAATTTATTACTTCCTGCTATCTTACTCGGTGTGGGGGAAGGAAATGATTTTTGGCGGGAAAGTAAGAAAAGTGTCGTTTTAACTATTTTCCTCGCAGTTTTTTCCTTTTTTCTCTCCATAAGAACCATCCTCGTGTCTTAACGAAAATATTAAAATAAAAATTAGCCGAATCGGTCGAGCCGTTCTCTAGTTTTGCGCTTAGCAACGGATTTCGAGTTCCATTTTTATTAATATACTAGCCGCCCTTGGCGACCAGTCGGTTCGCCAGTATTAATGCTCGCTAAAATTTTCATATAATATTTTATTTAGCTGTGTCTCATAACAGGTTTTTCATCAAAATATTTTTAAACCAAACAAATTTTGATAATCATATAATTCATTTAGAGTATTATTTAGTATTATTTTCTTCAGATGTTCTGTTCGTTGTGCTATTCATCTTTCTCTTTGTATCCGAGCAATGATTGTCCCGGAATTGATATTTTACTTAAATGGTGGAGGGAAAGGTCTAAAATTCTACATTTTCATAGAATAATGAGATTCAAATTTTCATAAATGTAAACACACTAAACAATAAAGACAATTGGTTTTTAAGAGATGCGAAAGTTTAAAAAAAGCTCGGAAAATGCCGCGCACAGAGGGATTAATTTTGACACACACACATCCTTCTTTTCTTTTCTTTTTTTTTTTTCTATCCTTTTTTTCTTCACTAATTTTGTTTCTACAAACCCTATTTTCACTTTGTTATTCTTTTTTTTTTCTTCCGTGCCGAAATTTTATTTTCAGCAGGCATAGATTAAATATTCATACAGATTAATAATAAAAGCAGCTATTTTGTTTCTTTTTTAAACATCCCGTAATCTATGAATGAAAACCAACTGACTTCGCGCATTTCTTTCTAAACAAATCATAATTTATTACTTCCTGCTATCTCATTCGGTGTGGGGGAAGGAAATGAAGATTTTTGGCGGGAAAGTAAGAAAAGTGTCGTTTTAACTATTTTCCACGCAGTTTTTTCATTTTTTCTCTCCATAAGAACCATCCTCGTGTCTTAACGAAAATATTAAAAAAAAAATTAGCCGAATCGGTCGAGCCGTTCTCCAGTTTTGCGCTTAGCAACGCATTTCGAGCTGCATTTTTATTATAATAGATACTAGCTGCCCCGACAGACTTCGTACTGTCTCAAGTTATTGGGCTTTTGTAGCCTAATAACGTACGTACGTGTTTCATAGCACTTAGAAAATAAAAAGAATCGTTTAATACATAAATCCTTTCAAGAATAAAATAAGCACATTAAGAGCTCTTAATGCCGCATTGATGTATGAAAAAGAATTTTTATCCCTAAGAACAACAACAATAAAACAATTTTTTTTATCAGAACACAATCAATATAAACATGAAAAAATGAAACAACATGAAATAAAAATGAACAAAATGATATTCACACACGTTTGAAAAAGTTGAGTTATGCCTTAGTACTAAACAACGATTACTTACAAAAATAAGTTATCTATTTCGTACATTGAAAAACTTAAATAATAATGTAATTATATTTTCATTGTAAGGCTTTATAGTACACGATATTTTTTGTTTGATTATTTGGCGCGTAAACAAATAAATTTGACGGTTTTCCAACGCGGGAGCAGGCAACATACAACTGTCCATGAGAGAAGCATGGGTTTTCAAGATTAATGCCGCAAAAATTCAACGATTGATCCTGGGATTTATTTATGGTCATAGCGAAAGCAAGCCGCACTGGAAATTGCAGTCGTTTAAATTCAAATGGTACATCAGTTGGTACCATTCGGATGCGAGGTATCAACACATCTTCTCCCCTATATTTTCCGTTTAGAATGGTTGCTACGATCACATTGTTCAGTAATGTTTTAACTGCTAGCCGTGTGCCATTACAAAGACGTGGTGGGTTGATATTTCGCAACATAATGACCACCAATCCTTCTTTTAATTGAAGATTATGAGGCGGCAATCCTGGAAAATCCAGTGAATTTAAAAATTCTGGAGGATAATTAACAATATCATCTTGGTTAGTTGCGCAATCAATTGATTTATATGTTCTTAATTCGCCTACAATTTCATTTTGAATTTTGAAATTTATTTCATTTACATCTGTATTTTTGGCAGCTAAGATTGCTCGTTCACTCAACCAAAAAAGATCTCTGTAATTTTGAGTGACGTTTGGGAACCTCATGCAAGTTACATTTTGCATTTATTGTTTACAAAAAATATCCAATTAATTCCAATTTATTTCATTTCATGTAATCACGTGCTGAAAATGGTATTTTTCTAGGTTTTATTATCTGTAGTCATTATAAAAAAATCAGAGCTTTCATAAATGCAATGGCAACACGTTATTAAAAGTTGATTTTTTTTAAAATTATTTTTCGCCTACGGATTTATATTGGCGTCAAAACCCTCCTCCCAAAAACAAATCACGTTCTGATATGATAAAAATTAAAATAATTCTTGTTACCTTAAAAGTTGGCATGAAATTGTCACGAAATATATTTGTTGCCCCAAAGGAAGTCATTTGGAAACAGTTATTATATTTTTGTATGTTTGTAAGGAAGTGTATGGAATTCGTACCAATTCCTGAAACCAATGAGTACAATGGCTCTGGTGGCCGAACCAATGGCACTAATTTCACTTTGCCATTTGCGCAACACAATCCATTTGCTTCATTCTTGTATTTCATTGCCTTACAATGTGAGCAAACTAAGTTCATAGATCCAATAGCAACGCATTGGTAGGAACTGTAGTCAATTGAAACATCGTAGCTGAATGCTGCACGTGAAATATTGAAAGTAGCTTGAACACGACGCATTGCACGTGATTCTAATATTCTAATCCTTTCAATTTCATTTCGTTCTTCAAGTTGTTGTGCAGTCCAAGTAGACTGAAAATTAGCTTGGTTTGTAGCATTTCTAGTTCTACGGCCCAAATTGCTACGCCCGCGTCTTATAGGTGGCATGGGTCTAAATGTAAACACACTAAACAAATAAAGTTACACTAACAACAGTTACACAACGCTAACAACAGTTGGTTTTCAAGACATGTGAAAATTTAAAAACAGCTTGGAAAATGCCGCGCTCAGAGGAAATAATAGTGACACACACATCCTTCGTTTCTTTTTTCCCCTTCCTTTTTTTTCTGCAAGTCCTTTTTTCTTTCTTTCTATATTTTTTTTTCTTTATAACTTTTCTTCCTACAAACCCTTTTTTCCTTTTATTTTTTTTTCTTCGCTGCCTAGATTTTATTTTGAGCAGGAATAGATAAAATATCCATACAGACTAAACAATTGAAAAAATTAATAAAAAAGAATCGTTTAATATATAAATCCTTTTAAGAATAACATTAAAACATTAAGGGCTCTTAATGTCGCATTTATAAAAAAAAAGAATTTTTATCCTTAAGAACAACAAAAAAAACTTTATATCAGAACACAATCAATAGCAATATTAAAAAATGAAACATCATCGAATAAAAACGAAGAAAATGATATTCGCGTCCGTTGAGAAGAATGTTTTTAATCAGTATAATCAGCTGCATAAAAGCAAGCATTTTCTTTCTTTTTTAAACTTCCCGTTATCTATGAATTAAAACCAACTGACTTCGCGTATTTCTTTCTAAACAAATCATAATTTATTACTTCCTGCTATCTCACTCGGTGTGGGGGAAGGAAATGAAGATTTTTGGCGGGAAAGTAAGAAA
>JAOUZG010023330.1:2817502-2830857 GCA_026289955.1 Argiope argentata
ATGATATGTTTCCTCCTGTTCCTTTCCTCCTTTTCTTTTTAAAAAACAAATGAAGTATTATAAGGACAATGCATCATTGATTACTCTATGTGCCGAGTGGATGAATTATAAATCAATCGTATCACTAGATTCTTTTAAGAGAATCCTGCTTTTCTCTTGTCTAAAGATCAACATCAAATTAATGTGCATAATATTTCCTTTCAGAAATCTACACGTGTGTGATTTATGAGAATATCATAGTTTATGAGACCAGAGATAAATGTTTCTTCCCTTTTTATGTCTTTTTTTATTGTGTTTATTTTGCCGCGCTACTGGAAATTTCAAAAAGTCAATATATGTTTCCTCCATGAATGTGGTCCACGATTCTGAAACCTGTTTTCAAATAAAAATTAATCTGGATTACACTACTCTACACCACACAACACTACACACACACACGCGCGCGCGTGCGTGAAGTTATAGTAGTAATGTAAAAAAAGAAAGATATATTTTAGCATTTTGATCTTTTTACCCCGGCGTTTTAAATTTTTAAAAAGTTTCTTGTGATCAAAACTAACTGCATAAGGAAATTTCGAATGCCACACGATAAAAAGTTTTTAAAAAAATCGGACATTTTGATATCTACAATAAAAAAATTACCATTTCTATAAAAAATAATCCGTTTCATTTAATTTTTGTGATGTTTTCAATGCAAACAAACAAAAAATTATATATTCTTCCTAATTATTAATGTTCTGTCGTGAGTTAATATCCCGTACAGATGACTAAACTCATGCATACTCCTTATCCGCCTTTAGGTAAGAGGGTAAGATTAAAAAGATCTACATGGGGAAAGTTTTGGACCGTTTTAGTGGTCACTTTAACAAAGATGCTCCAAACAGCATACAATGTTTGACAAAGATGTTTGCTGGGGGATCTTAAAGTAGCAAAAAAAGTTTCATAGCTTGGCCAATTTTAGTTATAACAATGTGATGCTTCTTTAATTTCATACGACAGAGGGACAAGAATACTTTATGTAACATGATTAGTAGTTCTGAAGGGCTGTATAAAAAATTATATTACATAATTCTTTCCAATAGCACATTTATTGATTTAGTCAAAAACTTCAACTGCAAATTTTTGAAAGGTTTTGTATACATCAAGACGAACAATTTTTAATAGAAGTGGAGGCCAAAAATTCAATTCAATTGCAACAAGAAACTTATTTTCCATTAATAAAGTGATAGCAAAAAATAACTTAAAAGGAAGTCTCCTGAATTCGTCTGTATGTTGAATCCACAAAAAAAAAAAACTCGAGAAATAGTTAACGGATATAGAAGATATTTATATTATTTTGAAGAGAATTTATTGGTGAATGTTTTAGTACATTAAAATGATATCAAAATAAAAAAGGTTTGTTTTATAATTGCAATCTTAACTTGTCCATGCATGCGCGAAAACCTCAACCTGCACATGTGCAAATGGTAAGAAATGTGGTATGCATATGCGATACGTTTCATTGTTTACGTCCGATTTTAGAAGGGATTCAAATCTCATTATTCCCAAAAGAAGGAAATCCAACCTCGAAATGATCGCATGTGTTTTGTCTACGGACGTATCACATTTTTACCTTTGAAACAGTCGAAATATTTTTGAATGTGTGCTAAAAAGAATTGTTTTGTATCTATTTTTAACAATTTCTAAACATCTTTTTATATTTGTTTCATGTTGCGTAGCATGCCCGTGTCATGTCGGGTGGAGGTTAAATTTAAGTTTGAAGCTGATTTTTCTTCTTGTCACTGCTAGTAGTAACAGATAAACTATACGATTCAGACTTAATGAAATAAATAACTGCATGATAATCCACCAACAAATTGTGTATCTCTTGTTAGCAAGTCCTTAGATTATTTACTTTAAATTACCACCCACCCCCAAATTTGTTGATCGATTTAGGCCTCTTATTATCATTATCCGTATGGTATGGTGATCTCAAAAATTTGAATTCGATTAAATCTCTCTTCGACGTTTTGTTTAATATATTCTTTCTTTTACTAAATTATCTAGCAATGAGCTTTTTTAATCGTCTACCTTTTCATCTATGATTCTTATTTTATGAAAATTTATCTTCAAGTAATAGTTATCTTCTTTTATAAAAATTTATCTTCAAGTAATAGCTATCTTCTTTTATGAAAATTTATCTTCAAGTAAATAATCGAAGTATAATTACTAACTAAACTTCTATAATTATTTTAACTGAAGTATAATTATTAACAATACTACATAATTTTCTGGGACTATATCGACAAATTGTAGAAGTCTGACGGTATACATTCAGATAATCTTTTTTGTACATTTTTTTTTCAAAAAATGAGAACGTTTTTATAGCAATTTTGTTTGATAACCCTGAATTATTGTGAAATAATTATAAAAATAAAATATTATTTTGCTTAATCTTCATTAAGAGATTATTTAGCTTAAGGGCATGATTATTGCTGAATATGGAATTCTAAGCTGAGCTCTGAAAGGCTTTCGTAGAAAAAGTACATAAAAACATCTTCTTTTTTACAAAAGTTTCTTTTTAATATGCATCTAAAATATCACAAAAAATTAAATAAAACATATTCTTCTTCATGGAAATGGTAGTTTACTGGAGAATATCAAAATGTATTACTTTTTATGGGTTTTTTTCTTTTACTAAATGATTAAAATACTTATGATTGTATTAAAAGCAAATATTATATCCCTGAAGAATATTATCCTTACTGCAAACAAGAAATTACTAACCGTAATGTCCTGAGTAAATGAGTAACTGTTTTAACACATACCCGTTGCTATATTCAATGTGTCTTTGAACTTCGTAAATAAAGAAAATTTCGATTTGAAATCTGCATCGCACATTAGAAAATGATTTCTTTAATTTACTTGAACAATAGTGTCAAGAAGTTAAATCAAGATTCCAGACAATCTGTATGGGTATTTTTGTACGTTCTCGAGTCGCTGAACAAAACTTTGCCTCACATTTCAGTGATCTTGAATCATTCTGCTTTGATTTTGTGAATGAATCATGTTGATACAATTCGGCATTGTTTCCTGTTTATATTTAAAATTTTATTCTCTTTACGATAAGCTGTCCTTCTAAAAAAAGTTTGAAAATGGAATATGTGATACCCAAAAGAAAATGTGAATTGAGAAAAAAATTTGGTAAATTTTGCAACGATTTTGAATTATTCTGTTCCAGTTTGGGGAGTTTCATTCTTTGATACAGTTTGGGTTGATATTGTTGGTTTTTAAAGTCCTTATCCTGAATACAATAAGCAGTCCAGTTCAAAGTAATCTGCAAAATGGAATTATGGATGTTTAAAATGTCTATTGGGATCAAAAATGATAAATGTAGTAGCCGCTTCAATGAGGAACCTCCTTTTCATACTTAAAATTATAATCACAGTTATCGAAGAAAGAATAATCCTAGGTCCGTAGGTGCTTTCATCATTTACCAAATCATTTTTGACACTAAAGTGAAACACAGTGCTTGAGTTAGTTTTGGAATTTCATTGTTGGTCATTTAAAAACTTCAATTATTAATTAAAAACATGTTTTGTAATTTGTACGAATAGAAGAGGGAAATCTAATTATTCGAGGAAGGAATTGAAAATTCGAATATTCACTATACATGTCAATCTTTTATGTTCCTCCTTTTTTGTTTTGTGCCCGAACAGAAGAGTATAAGATGATAAAGCTTACCAAATGGTAAGAATGGATGTGTCACTCTCTACTTCCTACTACTACTTTTTCATCCTCCTATGATTTTTTAAAATTGTCTTAAATGCACTAAAGTTTTATCCCTATGATACCTTTTAAAACTGAATCCTTAAACTTATCACATCTTTCTATCTTCAAGATGCTATATTCTTCTCAGGTGGAATTCATTCTTTGACAGAGAGAGACATCTTTTCTTGCCCTTCAGTTAGCCCTATATTTCTAAATTATTCTGTGCTAGTTTATACTTCAAAAAGGAACTCAAAAGTGTAAATGTTGACGCATTTATTGTCATTAATTGTCTCACTCTTACAAAAAAAAAACTCTTCTTGCCAAATTTATTTATTTTCCAGTTCTATCATAAGCTAAAAAGTTCAAACATTCCTACTTTGTTTTTAGGATTACAAATTATGTGGTTTGGAAATATGAACGTCATTAATTGTTTATGTGTGATGGTGTCTTTTTAATTAATCTCCTTTCAGCGAATCGATGAAAAGAGATTTCATTCGTTGGGAGATATAAGGGCTCTCTCACCTTTCCTCTTTCTCCATTCCCTCCTTCAATTTCATTAAAACTAGAACGTGATCATGAAAGGCAGCTGAAGATAATGCAATTCATAAGAACTTTACTGCATGGTGATATATGCTTTCCTGATTTCTAAGCTACTATAGCTGTCAAAAGAAATGTTATTGTCGAACTTGTTCATAAATGTGAAGAGATAAATTACCTAATTAAAATTATATCTCTCTCTTCAATTGTAAAGGTATTAAAGAAATATTAAGAATCACCTTCACCTTTTGGGCTGGATAGGATTCAGCGATTTTTAAACCGATGGGTTCTAGTTTTAATACAGAAATCCAAAAAAAAAAAAAAAAAAAAAAAAAAAAAAAAAAAACGTTATGTTAAAGACTTTAGTGAATTTTAAATCGAGATTATTTCTGTCTGGAGCTGATTTGAAGTGGAATGACGTCTTCTTCGTCCGACTGCAATACAAAATTGCAAGGTCCGTTTCAAAACAGCCCTGGTGTCTATACGAAAGGAGACTTGAAGATGGGAACTCACAGATAGGACATCCAATGACAAAATATGAATATCTATATTTTACAAACACCGCCAAGATTTCAAATTCCTTTCAGTAGATTCCCCGGCCATGAATTGATAACAAAAAATTCCTAAAAGAAGTATTTCTATATGAAATAATTTAAATGCAGTATATAAAACCAGAAGGAAAAATGAGTTTTAATAATTTCTCGAAGAGCCTTTGTACCACTGCATTCCTACGGCGGCAACAAAGTTCACTCAACGAATAGAATGAAATATAAATATATGTATTCAGAATTTTCGTTTCAGAGCTGTTGTTTTTAATGTAATAACTGAATGATTTTTTTTTTGTTTAGATACATAAAAACTCAAAGAAGATACTTTTAATATTTAAACTGAAAGTTTGGCTGGTTTAGCTGTCACCTTCCTCATTTGACTTTAAATTAAGCGTCATATCCCTAAAAAAATTCTCATGCGGCTTCAAAATGACCGACAAAATCAAAATACTTTGACGCGTGCTCACGACATAAGGAGTACCTTTATGAATCGTTAAGTCCCTTTTACCATTAATTACCAGTGTTTCTTACTAACAATATACAACTACTTTTTTTTTCGGTTCGTTGACGTTAGATTGTAATTTTTGTTTTAACATCACTGTTAGTAGAAGGACCCATTTGTTCAACTGACCGTAACATTTGCCTGTCAAATTTATTTAAAATGTTTGTTTCCTTATTCTTTACCAACTATTTTTAATCCCATTTAGCGATTAATCATGCTTATTCCAAGCATCGCGAAAGCAAATAGAATCATTAAAATTTAAATTAAGTGACATTTAATCGTATATGAATAATTGCATGTCCAGATATTGATTGAGATGCTTATCAGTCAGTATACTAATAGCAAATAAAAACATAGAATTTTCTGACATTTCTATGTCAAACATTAAAGATTATTCAAAGGATCTAATTTTATAAATTTTATTTTTTTCGTTAGATAGTTTGGAAAGGATTTCATAAACAAATTACAATTAATAGGATAAACACTCCTATTATCAGTAACTAATGTCTTTTCTCTCCCCCCCCAAAGATTGGATTGTTTTAGTAAATGTGTCCCTAAGTTTCAAAATGCAAAGATGGATTAAATTTCTGAAGACTCTTTGGTAATCCAAGATTGTAGGTCTTTAGCCCTTTTATGCTATTTATTGATAATAATTCAATATTTTATATTTTTATTTATAATAATTCAATTATTTTTTATTAATAATATTTCAATATCTCTATAATTTGTTTATATAAGAAAGAATAAATATTTCATTAAACTATAATAACAAAATATCTAAAATCTGGGCATATTCAAGAAAATTGATTCCAGCATTTCAGCATAAAGCGTATATTTCTCTTACAAAGATTAAAGTTCAGTACATTCTTCTTACAAAAGTTAAAATGTTGCAACATTTTAAAACTTCCTGCACATCTTAACATTAAGTTTTCCAGATTCTGGGCCGTCGTTTTCCAATTTCTGAGCTCGTCAGTCAACTACGAAACAAAATCAGACAATACTAATCTGAAACAAAAGTGAAATCTACTAAAAGAAAAAAAAACATAAGATAAATTTTCGGAACTTTATATTATATTCAGTTTTAATTTGAATATGTTTGAAAACAAAGTTCTTAAAATGAGATAAAAGTACGAAATTAGATTACACAGAATTATCAAAAAGTATATAAAAATACCCTAAATGTTCCCTGAAATTCCTAAATTTCTGAGAGTTCTTGATAGTTGCCTACTTGGCCGGTTTGAAAATTTAACATTACTTGTATCACCCTTCTTGATTTGTATTACCCGAGAGGTGTAACAGCTTGCTGAATCGATAGCATGGTAATAAAAGGATTGTTGCGAATTGAATTCAATGATCTCACTGGACAAGTCAGTAAGGGTACTTAGACTGCAAAGTTGCTCTTCATTTTCGGGTGATCAAGTAATTTAGCTGAACATAAGAACTCTTCAAAATATTATCAGTTCATATATAATAAATGAAATTGCTAAAAGTACACTCTAAAAACATGAAAAAAATGTAAAACTATTTCCGAAGTTTTTGAATTATTTTTGGTAACCTTTGATACTATTGTTTTGTTGATATCCTCAAATTCTTATGCCATATTAGGCAAGATGTAACGAAACAAAGAAAGTATGCATTGAACATAAAAAGGAAACTGAACGAAATTTTGTCACATATTAGCATAATTTCACTCGCAAATTCTATACCATGAAACTCTATAACTGTTTATTGGATCCAAACTTATTCGTTGGCTAGTTTATACTTACATCATTGTCTTTAAATTTTTCTTTTGAAAATCAAAATTGGTGTAGTGTTAATTAACATACATATGATATTAAGTCTGGTAATCCTGGTATGAATCTCCATAACCAATTAGTACTGAACTTCCAATAAAGCGATTCTATCAAATCCAATAAATATTATTTTATCAGAAATTTCTATTGATACAATTGCATTCGGCAGAAATTTTAAATGCAAGGCATAAATTTTTTAAACTGGAGTGGCCGAAACGTAGCATTTGAATATTTCCTTTTTCCTCAATTATTAAATTTGACTTTTCTGGAATTTTTTTTATTTAATAGACGCATATTACTGGTTTTACAAATGTTGCTAGTACAATAATTTTAAACCGTGCACAATTTTTGAATTATTTTCACTTTTCACTAATTATCAAAAAAAATGTATTTTCTTACTCCAATATAAATTTCATTGGCTTTAATCATTTATATCGAAAATCTGATTCAATGAACAGTGTAGAGCTTCAAATGAAAGAATAATTTTCCGCTACCTCCTGAAAAAAGAAATGTTAAAATTTTCAAACTGTTTAAGTGAATTTAAATTCATATTTGTGGCAACCCATACCTATAACTTTACTCCAAACAAGTTTTTTCCATACAAATAAAATGAAAGTTGAAAATATTTCAGACATCTACAGTTTTAAAGTAAAATATTTTAAGCCTTTAAGGGTATTCATAAGGCAGAAGGAATTAAAATGGTAACATTTTATTTCATTATTTTTTAGCTTAGAAATTATACATGAGTGAATCCCTGCTAATGACTTTGAAAACTTCATTTTTTTTATTTCAGAATTCTTTTAAAGCATTTAGAACTTTATTCATCTTTTTTGAAAACAATTATTTTCAATTTTATTTTGAAAACTTTACATGATTTAAATATTAATATTTTCTTTTTTTAGTGGAAAAATATACTCCTTATTTTTATTGTGGCTGCTTCATTTGTTCCTACAATCAGAGGAGACCTTCAAGCTGGTCAAGCCGCTTCAGACGCTACTCTTGATCTTTTGCCTTTAGAATCTTCAAGAAAGGGTGCAGTCCTTAGCTCTGAAGCAAAACTCCTCGATGATCCAATGGCAGAAGAGAGCAAGGACACGTTCGTTTTTAGAAACAGCAAACGTTTAAAGAAACCCTCTCCTCGATACAAAATTAAGATGCAGAATATTACAGATGAAAAGTACAACTTAGTGCAGTGGTATTCGACTCCAGAGGGTGTAAATCATCATGTTGATGGTAAACGAATCAATGATACAGAAGATCTGAGTGCTCAAAGTAGTTCTTATCCTGAAGAATACTCTCACGATCATAGCCAAGAAAATTATGATCACCATACGCATTATTCTGGTGATGATCAACCACCAGAAGAAAATCATTATGATTCTGAAAGAAATCATTCTTTCTTCCATAAAGGTACATCTGATGATATTCAGGAACCTAAATCCTCTGACTATGAAAAACCTAAAAGAAAAAAAGGGAAGAAGCCCTGCAACCGTTCCAAAAGCAAGAAATCTGGGAAATGGCCACAACGTTCAGACGCCATTTTGCATGGGATATCGAAAAATGGACCTGAAATTACCGTACAGCATTACAACACAAATGCTCAGTCGATTTCTGATTCCAGTACAGAAAGTAGAGATACCGGATTTCATTCAGGTAGTGATTCCAGTTTTCATTCAGGAGGTGACACTAATTTTGATTCACCATCAACCAAATTCGGGTTCAGAGATAGCAGCTTTCTTTCACCACAACCTACCGGTGGTTTTATTCCTCTTCTTCCGCCGTTAGGATTTTCAGCTGAGCATTTACACGGCATTCCCAAAACTTTTTTTTCTTCCCAAAGGCTTAAAGGAGAAGAAAATCATTTTCATCTACATAATCATCACCACTATAGCCCAAATGGGAAAAAACTAAGCGCACGTGATCCTTTGGAGAGCTATGAGAAAATATTCAAAAGTATAGGAAAACTTAAAAACATGATGCCCACTATCCTTTCTGGGGTTGCTGGAGCTTTACCCAATCTCCGACAAAATCTTCAGACGCCGGCTAATAACGCTCCAACTGTTCTCAATGCGGATGTTAAATTTGCCGAGCCAGGAGAGAAGAAGGGGTATCATTACACGGGTCCTTATAAAAGCTACGGCAAGAAGACTTATATTAGAATGAAAGATACAGAATCTGATGGAAGTTATCCATCATACAATGACAACCAAAAACCAGAAGATGAAGGATTTAGATATGAATCGGAAGGTCCTGCAGGTGGATATCCTGAGCCAGAAATGAATATGCATAGTATGGGTGGCGATATGTTTAAATATGGAGCTGGTCCCTTTGGAACTGATGAATATCAAGACAATAAAGGCAGATTCCCTAACGAGGTGAGCCTCGATGTTGATAAAATTCATCCAGGAATAGGATTTAATAATCGCCCACAAGAACATTCTCAACACGACTATACTTCCGAACCAATAGGACCCTATGCGCCGCATCCTGATTATCCATCAGATTATGAATCGGGAAGAAACAAGGGTTCTGGAGAAGAGAAATATTTGCTTGACTATAATGAGAAAGCTCCTTACATACCCTATGATCAGACTGAAGCAAACAAAGAACAAACTTACGGAAGTGGCTATGGATTCAGACAAAATACACCCCCATCGTCACTCAATCCACATTCCTATGATGGACCTGAAGGACCTCATTCATACAATGGGCCAGAAAGCTCTCATCCCTACGACAGTCCAGTAGAGCCTCATCCTTATGATGGACCAGACAGCCCACATCATTATGAAGGACCCATTAATGATCATGGATATTCTAACGCACCACGAGATTCCTCAATTGAAGGTCATGAACCAGGAAATCCCCATAAGGTTACTAGCTTCACTGTTAGTCATTCACATAGCGGTGAATCCACAAAGGATTCTCATCCCTTGGGTCCAGAAGAAGACGTTTTAAGAAATGTAAGACCAGATCCTGACCCACTATCTATACCAAAGAATGCCCAAATAATAGAACACTTTATTCACCTGGATCCTGTGCACTATATGGCCCCTCGTATTCCCTTAGAATATACGCCAGGTGCTGGTTTTCAACCACAAACTCCTCCAAATAATGGTTTCCATCCTCATCAAGGTGCAAACAATGCTTTTCCACCTCACCAAGTCGCAAATAATGTTTTTCCACCTCGTCCAGCTGTAAATAATGCTTTTCCACCCCATCAGTCTGCAAATATGGCAGTACCAACCCAAAACTTTGTGCGGCACATTCCCCTACACAAATTAATACCAAATCCTCTTAAAATGCCTTATCCAGTCGTACCACGAGCTGAAATTCATCCCAATCCACATATTAACCAGATGTTGAGAGCGTATCAGAGTCGCACGTTTTATCACAAATGGTGGTAACTCTTTATAAGCTAAAAAGAGAGCAAGCTAATCAATTATTTTCGTAATCAAGATTCTTACTTTTACGTGCAAATAATAAAAGCAGGAAATGTCAGCTCTCTTTGTTAAAGTTTTTGGCATATTTTTGATATTGTGTGTTGAGAGCAGAGTCTGTTTAACCTGTCTACAAAGCTTTTCGTGTAAACATATCTGTGACAATTTGATTCAAGAAGTAATCTAAATATAATTCTTCAAAGGAAGAAATTCAATGAAACTAGCATTCCGTATTTGCTTTTAAACTCCTGGCAAAATAATATCATTTACTTTTAAAATTCCTTGATATTATCCATAATAAACATCTTAAAATCTGTAATATAATTTTGGAGAAAATTTAATTTTTATTTTTCTTAATATCAATTTATTTCTTTTTCGAAAGAGCAGAATTACTTCAAATAAAATCTTCGTTTCAAGAGCAGATAATTATTTATTTCTTGCAATTTCAAATAGAAAATTCCATTTTACATATACATAATTATAATGATATATATAAATGATTATAAATAATACTTCCTCACAAAAAATATTTATTTACCACTTTTTTACTATTTATTATTTTCTTAATGTTTCATAGGAAACTATATATATATTTTTATAAAAATAGCTATTAAAAAGGATTTAACAAGTCTATTGCAATTAAAATTTAGATATCAATATCAACAATGCTTTTCTTCAACACCAGTTTTCTAAATATCCTCTACAGTCTTTAAAATATGTATTTTCCTTTTATTTCAAATTTATAACATATTTTTTTATAATATACTACTATCTTATAAAATAATATAAACGCTTTTCTTCTTAGAAGAGACGAGAATGACTAAATAATAACAGCATATCTAAGGCAATTTTAAGCTAAAATGAATATTAAATTATTTTTCAAATTTTAGTTCATACGGCTCATAATTTTAAAATCTTTTAATTTCAGGGGGGTTCGTAAATTGAGACTGGGGGTAAATTAATCGTTTAGCAACACGATATATTTTTTATTTAAAAAAAATTGCTACAATGGAAATATAAGAATTTTTTTAAAAAAATTGTGCCAAATGTATATTTTCAAAAATGAAATCTAGAAATAAAACACACACACACACACACACATGTGTGAATATTTGTTTTGTTGTTGTTGTCTGATACAATGAATGTAAATAGTAATTTTTGCTATAGTGAGTGTGGTTTTTAATGTAATTTAATGCTGTATTTCTCTCGTTATATTGTACACGTTTTGTATATATCATTGTTGTAAATAAATCCCTTTGTTATTCATATGTTACTTTTTCTTTTTTGTCTCTTTTAATTAATTACAAACAATTAATCTTATGGTGTATTCGCGAAACAACCGTTTTTGCCTTTCCTCTTTTGTTCAATTCATTCTGGGTTTTAAAAAATCCTAAGAGGCACTGATGCAAAAAAATCTCAAAACTTTGGTCAAAAGTAATAAATTTTAAAAAATCCTAAGAGGCACTGATGCAAAAAAATCTCAAAACTTTGGTCAAAAGTAATAAATTTTAAAAAATCGTAAAACTTTTTATTACTATTATTCCCTAAAGAAAATAGTTTGGAAATTTGCTTTCTTTAAATTACTAACGCGATTTGATCTAATACACTTTTGAAATTAAGAAAAATGAAATTTAATTAATGATAATTCCCTAATAAAATTAACTCTCTCCACATTTTTATGCGGGGGGAAGTACAACAAAGGAATTTTAATAAAGTAATTTGTGTGTTTTGATGTTAATAAGAAACTTCAGTTTAATTAATTTTTATAAACTTTAAATTGATTCATAAAAACTTATACACATTTTGAGAAAAAATAATAAATGACAATTAACAAATGTTTTATTGGTATTTATATTTAAAAAGTGCTCATTTCCATACACTTTTAGTCGAAAATAATCACAATTGCATACATATTAAATGTGATCATTCAGTCTTTAAGAATTTTACTAAGAAATTTAAAACCCTAAATAGTTAAATAGAAATTTATGAAATAAATGTTTACATAAGGTTCAGCAAATGGAATGAGATGTAAATCTGAAATTAATTCTTTGATGTATATGAGTTACTAGCTTAAAAAGAACAGCAATTATGTAGTAAGAAAGATCGTAGCATTAATATAGAAAATTTCTTTTTTTTAAATTTAGTAAAATGTCGTATTTGATTTTTAGAATATATTGCTGTTATGATCAAGAGCAAATTAGTATCCCCAATGTCAAAGAAGCACACACACAAATTACAAATAAAAAATATGGAATTTCTTTATTAATTCTTGTAAATCTTTGACATTATACAGTACATATATATATATTTATTTATTTATATATAATACAAAATGAACATTATCCAATACTTAACTAACTGTGAATACAAGAAAGTACACGTGATAAGTCACCAGAACAGGTAACACAGCATATAACATCCTTGGAGGCAAATTTATACACAGCTACGCTAACAGCTCTATACAACTTTGTAGTACAAAATAAAATTTTCTTCTTCTCTAAGATACAACATTTTTTGTAAAATTCTATTTATTCAATATTGAAAATATAACATTTCTCAAATTTAAAAATTAATTTCTTAGAAGATTTTTCTTTATCGAAATAACACTGTTGATACTTTAATCGCATAAACTTTCAACGAATAATGTCATTCTCAATCGTTAAACATTTAGCCTTTTCCTTTTAGATATCTTTTCCTCTTTCTTAAATTGAAACATTGCATATGTGATCTGAAAAAAGATTTAATCCAGAAATAAACGCCGCTGTTATCATACCACTTAAATAACGTTTGT
>JAOUZG010023330.1:2845338-2877393 GCA_026289955.1 Argiope argentata
TAATATAGAGAACCGTGACACCAAGTTATTACTTTCGGGTCCGGGTATGGTCGTTCTTCTGTGTTCTATCTGTAAGGTGTGTAAATGCCCCCCCCCGTTAAACAGGCTGTGCATGCGCATTTGATGAGTGAATAGCAAAAATCGTACTCTTGACCCTAGTAGGCGATACTACAAAACAAGAGACGCTGATTGAATGATTATTGGATAAGCTCGCTGACTATCTCAGCGAGCTTATCCATGATAAGTGCCTTAAGAAGCAACAAGAACAATTTATAAAGATTAAGTTAAGATTTAGATTAATTTGTATGAATACCAATACATTTGAGTGAAATTCTTAGACAATCTTTTCAGCTACTTGATTATTAATAATAACTCTGTGGGATATGATTGAAATATCTAACTTACCATCTTAAAACACTACCTTAGAATAATCAAATATAATTAATTACCAGACGAATTCACTTCAGAAGCCGGAGATTCGGGTCTCGGTATTTTATCAGTTGAATCGAGGAATCCGTTTCTTATGGGGACAGCTATGAGGGGATGATGCGTGTCATCTCCATCCTTATTATTATTGTTGATGTACTTTGGCGGAGGTGGTAGAAGAGGCACCACGGCATTCGAACCTAAACCAGCCAGCACGCTTTTCTCGCTGTAATCCTCTTTCCGAATATGTAAGGCATTCTGCGTTAAGTCGGGCTGGACGACTACTACGTCTGAAAAAGAAATCAATTTGATTAATCAACAAAATTTTCAATTTACAATAAAAACACTCAATTTGGATTGAATTAAAAGAATGTTAGTTGCCATTTTTTTGTCATTAATTTTATTGCAAATTGTACAGAAGGATTTTTTTTAATACATTTGAATAAAGATAAAATCATTTGCTTTAAAAACTAATTAAATTTACAATTAATAAAATGGCTTGCATTTGGGAATAACTATTTCTTGCAACTAATTATATTTGTAAACTCAATCAAAACTATTCGTTTTGCTTCGTGTATATGAGATTTCTCAAAAGAAGCGATTTTTTTTAATGTCAATTCATTCAGTAACTTTTCCAAGTCATAAAATAAAATTTCAAAGGTGAGTCATGTTTCTTCTTAATCAACAGTCATATTATTTCGCTTAAAAAATATTTTATCTAAATTACAATATAAAGTTTTCTTAAACTTAAAAATATTTTTTTAATTAGAATTATTATAGCATCAAAGTTTATTACAAATTTAAAATTTTTATATTTCCAACTCAAAAGCGACATTTCAAGCAAGAGCGAATAACTAAATTCACAGTGTGAATTACTGAATTAGATGTAAGAAATGTTTAGATATATAAAATGCAATAAACAATAATTGGCACAATTAACAGTAAAAAATGCATATCATTCTACTCATTGGTCAATGACAACCCAAGACGGCAATTCACAGAAATCTAAACGATTTGTTTTTATAACCTTAAACCAGTCCGATTGGATTAGCTGAAAGTGGAACGCCAACGTGAAAGGTCCTGCATCAGAATACCATCAATTCTAATTGCAAAGGCGATAGTTAAATAATGCAAGTAGCTTGAAAGATAAATTTTGGTATGCATTATATTATTGTATCTACAAAATTGTAGATTTATCAGAAGTCGAGGGGAAAACGGTAAAGCCATCTTTCTTTCTGTATTTATGCCAAATGGCACGATAATTCACAAAAAAAGAGCTCGAAGCAAATTTATTAATTATGTTTTTACTCAGGCTTGCTGATCAGCATTGCATTGCATTTGGGATGAAATCGTTCAAGCGGTTGTCTAACCGCAGGTATATAAACACTTTAAATGATAGAACGCAAAATAAAATGTGGTATAGGGATCTTGTGACCAATAATCAATAGAATATCTCTGTAAAAGGCTCGGTTCAAGCTGGAAAAAAGAATAATTTCATAGAACGTATAAACTTCTTTTTAGAAACACTACTGAGAAAAAAACTGTGCCACATCATTTTATTACAAGAGAACATCGGAGGGCGGGGGGGGCGTATTTCTCCATTTTTCTTTCTTCCTTAGTCCTTAATTCTAATTTACATGAAAAACAAATTGTCATCAAAATTTCTCCAGTTTCATCGCATCTTTCTAGGACTGTGTCATAAAATAAGAACAAAATATGATCCTAATTTTACGCCATGTTTTTATTATGAATGTATAAAATTTAATGCATTTGTGTATCTCATGAATTTTAAAATATATTCCATTTCAGTGGTCAAACTCAAGGTTCGTAATTTCATTTATAATATAGTGCTTTGAATTATTTCACTTTAGTGTCAAGAGAGTCGAGTATTCACGTTGAAATAACATTTGTTCGATTACAATTCAACGCTTTCCATTCTGATACAACAAAGGAAAGATGAAGATAATTCTTTTCATAATAATGAAAAGTTCTGATACAACATAGGAACAAAGAAAATGACGAAACTTCACTTTGATGGATTTAGTCTAAAATTTGACAGAGACCTGCACTTTTAATGACCATATACCGGGTTCCAACCTTTTATCACAACTTATTTTCGAGTTATTGCATTCAC
The DNA here is from genome assembly GCA_026289955.1 of Argiope argentata. Lineage (NCBI taxonomy): Eukaryota > Metazoa > Arthropoda > Arachnida > Araneae > Araneidae > Argiope > Argiope argentata. The sequence goes on from JAOUZG010023330.1 coordinate 2,847,899, forward strand.
ACATAGGCAAACAGGACTCTTAATTTTTCTCGGTTTTAAAAAGTACAGATTTATAAATATCTCAATCAGGAATTTTCAGACAATTTTAATATTTTGCAAATAATAAAATTAAAGAGAATTATGTTACAGTTGGGAGTTGAGTTAGCTATTTCAACGCTATTATAAATTTTATGGCATAATCATAATTGAAATAAATATAAACATTTTAATAACTTTTCCAGATAGAATTTGCTATTGCAATTAATTTATGTAAAAAACAAAAAATAGAATACCTCAGTTTATCAAAACTATCAAAGGACGATGATGTCTGCAATTGATACATTGCTAAAGAATATATAAATTTTTATAATCAGTTGAAATGGCAGAAAAGCATAAACAACTGGAGATTCTCATTCTACTAGAACGAGAAATGCGAGCACATTTCATTTTCTCGAAACATAAAACCATCAGACTGGAAATGAAACAAACAAACCGAAATGTTGCGATTCGACTCAATCCAGTTTATTTTATACTCGAAGAAATCAGAGAGCGGGGTTTAATCATTCCTGGGACGGAGTGGGGGGGGGCGATCCGAATCAGAAATCTAAAAATAGCTCAACGAAATCGGTTTCGATTTTCTCCAAAAGTAATTCCTGCTGGATCATGTGAACTGTGCTTAATGAAATTTCTTCTACGAAGTACTCCACTTTTAATCTCTGATTCGAAGAGCTTATTTAAAATATCGACCAGCTATATTTTAAATTCTCCAGTTCTAAATTCGGTTAAGCTAAAAACTGGTATTCATAAGAGCACTACTTTTCAATGATATGCATTTCAAATGTTAGGCACAAATGTCGTAGTACAAGATTCCAAAATGAAGTGATACGAACTGACAGACTGTGACTGACAGACTGACTCAATGTGACTGCCATTGTGAAGTTAACAATGAATGCAACGACGTGCAAGCGATCGCAATATCGAACACATCGGAAAGATCGCATATCAGGGGGAAACAAAATAAACCTAAACCATATCAGAAAAAAATAGCGGTCTATCAAACGGTCACTTTGAAATTAGCTATTTGCAAACGTCACTTCCACATCGGTAGTTACAGTGTTATGAATTTCATTTCGTGGGAGGATACTCAAGACCATTGTCAAAAAAGAATCCCTATTTTCGCCTAATATATCCGCGATATGCCGCTCATTCTCGAAAGAGCTCTCTCATCCATGATAAACCGCTATGGATTGGCGCATATTGTTGGATGGAAAGAGCTTCGAACACTTCATCTACTGTAGCGAAAGTGAAAATGCGAATGTCTTTCCTGGTCTTTAGCGCCTATAAAAACGATTGTCTTGCCATTTCATCATTTCTCAGGGATATCTGAAGCTTGAGTAGTTGGAAATCACTGGTTTGAAAGCGGAAATAAAATTTACCTGAGGCCGCAGGCACTCTATACATACTGGGATCTCTGGACTTGATCCGTTTCACCATCCATATCAAAACCACAAGAACGATGAAAAAGACCGTGACGGCCACGAAAACTCCGATGTACAGAGAAGTGTTCGCACTCTCGTTGGACGATGGCACAACTGAAAGAAAAAAGCATTTCTTAACGCACTGGAGAAATATATAAATATTCATATCATTATATTTCCTAATCTAATTTAAGTCTTAATTATTTTCTTTTTTTTTATTTTAAACTACTCCATAAAACTTTATTCCAAACTTTTATCTTGTTTTCTGGTCTGATATTTTTTAACATGCTTTCTAAAAAAATGCTGAATCTGTAATTCTAACGCTGCAAGTTAAGGGATAAATATCCCTTAAACCCACTTCATAACTTTCAAAGATAATTAAGATTCACTTTTCTGAATCGATACGTTTCAAAGATCTTATAAGTATTCCTTAGCCAAAGCACTAAGAAAAATGCTTCACCCAATTTCGCTCTTGTGTTCTGTTGAGAACAGACGTGTCCCCCCTATCCCCTCCCGTGTACAAACCAAGTTCTTCCATAGAAAAATATATTGAAGTTCATTCCAAATTTATTTTCTTTTCGGTAACTCATCAGCAAACGTATGTGACATATAAATATTTCTATTTTACACTCATAAAGAGAAAAGCTGAATAGAATTGCATTAACAAATTTCACGATTTATTAGCCGGCGTCATGGCACAGAGGTAGCACGTCTTCCTCGTGGTCTGGGTGCCCCGGGTTCGAGTCCTGGAAAGAGCATGGTTATTCTTCTGTGTACTATCTGTGAGGTGTATGAATGTGCCATCCCCCTTGTAAAAAAGAGGCCGTGAAAGAGAATGTGACGAGTATGTAGCTACGTCGTACTCTTGGCCCTATTTGGAGCTACTTGAAGTAAGACGAGCCAAACCTCTGCTTAAAATCGCTGGCCGAGTTAGCGAGCTTGTCCATGGCAAGTACCATTAGTAACAACGGCAGCAATGATTTATTAAGTCTCTGTTTTCCCCTCCTTCTTCTGTTTTTCCCCCATTAAATAAAATTTTCAGGAGAAAAAAACCTAAAGATATTAGAATTATATTAAAAGTGAAATATGTAATGGTAACTGAAGGAAGTTATAATTAACATTATCAACTCTATCAACTCAACTATCAAGTTTCAAAAAAAAAACATTTTGGAATATATTTTATTTCCTAAAAAAATCCAACAGAAAAAAATGTCGGATCTTTCCATAATTAAATATTTTGCAAAGCATCATTTTGCTTTGAAATAAAATGGTGCAAGATCTTGATGCCATGACGCTATATTATGCTAAGGACGCTATTATATGTATTATGTATAGTCATTATATGTAATCTATTATACAAGTATTTTGAACTGCAAGCGAGTCAATATCTGCGAAGTGAATTTTAATTAACCTTCATAATTAAACTGTAATAATTACACAGAATTTCATTGTAAGAGAAATAGGTAAAGAAAATTCTTTAACATTTATTTCTATTCTTTTTAAAATCTCATCGAAACCCTCATATTTAACGGGAGATCGTAATTTTTTAATTATTGCTATTTATATGCAACATTGTGGAAGTAATTCCACAGCAACGGCATTCTAGAACCGTTTTTTTTTTTTAAGTAGAAGCCCTGAATAGTGAGTTTTGAATGCGAATTATAGTTTATTAAAACTTATATCTTTACACTGACTACCTTATTCACCAGATATTATTAGTTGCGGAGTATATCTTTGGACCATATGAAAGATTTAGAGAACAAAAAGAAAGCGAAGGAACTTATTAGCTTCGAAATTGCTAAAAATAATTCCTTTTCAAGTATAATTAGGAGAATTACTTGAATTCGTGTAACGCAAATTTTTGTCTAAGTTGCGCTCATGTTACTTCTAAAGAACTTTGAAACATTATTCTTTAAATTCTTTCCTCGATTCTTTATCAATAAAAATAAAAATTGCAGTACAATAAACAAAGGCTCATTTTTTTTCAAACCAAAATTCCTAATTAATTGAACTTTGCACAGCAGATTCTGTTCTTAATGGTGAATGTTAATCTATCAGGAGGTGATTGGCTCTTCCAATTGTTCAAATATTTGCAGTAATTAATTTTTATGATTTCCAAAGAACTTGTTTTCACCAATGATCCAGGTATTGTTAGTTATCTCCTAATGACTTTTTCGTAATTCCAATTTAGTAAAAAGAAAAGGCAATGCTTAAAGAGAAGTTCTTGAGCTTGCTCTATATCGGGGTCTCATTAACCCCAATGGAAAAAAATCGCATGCTGTGCGGCAAACTCAAAAAGAAAAGAAAAGGAATAGAAATCACCATCATCCCTTTGCAATTTTTTGGCGCACCACCAAGAGCACCTCACCCATCCGTCGCCGCTCTAATCGGTCTGAATTAAATAATAATAAGAAAAGAAGACCAAAAAGTAAATCGTTGAATAAAAAATGTAGGCGGAGAGAGGCAGGCCGTCGATAAGATAATTCGTCAATCAACGAGAAACTAATGAAATTAGGTTCCCCGGGGGACCCTGGTCCGGCATCCATCGATTGAGTCGATCTGCGATGGTTCCTTGCCAGAAGTTGTGCCGGATAATTGAATTAGTGCATCTCTTATCTGGAAATGGTGGCATCACTGTTTACGTCAGCAGAGCAAATAATTCCCAACAGTTTTCTTTCTTTCCCGCCACCCCACGCTGAAGGAAAAGTGCTGTGGTTAACTTCTTTTCAGTTCCCTATCGGTCTATCAGCTGGTGGTCATTGTTGTCGATCAAGTGCTCTGAGAGGACGGTTGGAGACACCATTCTTCGACACGAACTGTCTTCATTCTTCCGACACATTTTCCAGCATTCAATGAAGCTTGTTATATAAAGGTGAGATAAATATGAGTTTCTTTATTCCAGTGATCACTTGGAGACACCCCAAAAAAAGAAGGGATCATAAGGTCGTAAAAAAATAATTCATACAAAAAAAATTCCCAATATTTTTCAGAAAAATTAAATTAATAATTATGCTGATTTTAAAAATCAAAATCAAAACTTATTAGCCCTCTTTGGACCTGTGTAACTTTCAGGTCACTTTTTTATTTATCGACATTTTACAAAATAATTATAGTTTTTTTTTCATGAGATGGCGTATAAATCTTAACTAAATGACGTTGCAAACACAACCAATGCTGGTATTCATGACCATTGCTTGGCATATCAAAACGAAATAGCAAAATAACTGCTACGCAAACTGTTGGCGGTAAAACTACGCGAAACCATTTTCGGAAAGCGGAGGACGTTGTAAGAAGCCCGGATGCAAAGGAGAACCAAGAATAAAATATTCAAAGTGCAATGTACATTATAGTCTTACATCAAATCCAAATCATTAGATGGACTTTCACATATCAGCTATTATACACAGAATTGCACATTTTATAAAGAGGTGCAACTTGAAAGTCACATAATTACATCATTATAACGCAATAAAATTGTTTTAAGACAAAAATTTGTTTTCATTTGCATATAATTTCTGATTTTTCGTTCCCACAATTTTTTTGGGAGCTAAAATAAAAATTCGGCTCAAAGAGGGTTAAATAAAAGTTGCTGTTTTTTCCCGTTATCAAAAAGGGATGTTTCCCAGCGTCCTGGCCAAGGGATAACATCCACATGATCTGGCTATCCTTGTTCGGAAATGGTTGTTCTCCTATCTTGTTCTATTGGTGAGGTAAATGAAAGATCCCTCCAGTAAAAAGGGGTTGTGCAAGCGTGTGTGTGTCATCTTCGCATGAGCTAGAAATCAGACTTCTGTCCTCGTGTGCTCAGAGACCTTTAGTCTCAGAAGATACTGCAGAAAACTCGACTTAAAGCTTTTTCTCCGTCTGAGGGCTTGTCCATGACAATTGCATGAGTAGCAACATAATCAATGTTTAATTATCCTAACGATTTAACTATTTTTAGATTGCAGCAAAATTCTTATAAAGGTCAAAGGATTTTCTCTTTTCTCTGCCTCTCTCTCCCTAGTTTTATTTTTCCAAATTTTCAAAGGAATCGCGAGTAGAAAAATTAAGAAAATTCTAATAAAAAATATTGTGTAACTTTTAAACTTTTTTTGGTTATTAAAAGTGATTTTTATTGATTGATTAACATCAAGATGCATTGTGCTTATAACAGCCACCATTATAAAACCTTTATACCATACACCTGTTCATAAGTTTTAAAAATAAAGCATAAATGCCGGTTTTTTGGCACAGATTTAGCGCGTCTTCCTCGTGTTCTGGCAGTTCCGGTTCGGGTATGGTTGTTCTTCTGTGGGCTATCTGTGAAATGTGTGACTGTGCCCCCCCCCTGTGTAAAAAGGGGCTGTGCAAGCAAATGTGGTGTGTGTGTGTGTGTGTAGCTAAGTCGTACTCTTGGCCCTAGTTGGCGCTACTTCAAAAGAGACACTTCTTTCGGCTTAAATCTGCTGCTGTATCAGCGGGTAGGCTTGTCCATTACAAGTAGTAACAACATAAAGCATATATAAAAGAATGGATAGAAATTTAATTTTTCTGATTTATTTACAGTTGTCTAATATTTGTAGCAGCCTAAGAATGTTTAAGGGATAAATAGAATTATGAATCTTTTGCTAACGATTTTAAGCATTTGGTATGAAAAAAGTATTATTACATATACTTGGATGATAAACGTTTAATTATGCAATTTATTTACAGGACGTTTCCAAAATCAAGAAAAAAATATTTAAAGGTAGATCAGACATACAGAAACTAAATGCCACTTTGCAATAGAATATTAGATTCTAGCATCAAAGACGTCCGGTACTATAAAACGAATGATTAATTATTCGAGCGAAATTCCAAATACCAAAAACTAGTGCTACAATTTAAAGCACAGATGCACTGTAAAATATCATTAATCCACGTGCACGCATGCGTGTTTCGAAAACGAGCAATCACTCACCTTCTTCGGCCCGGCTGCTGCCGAATATCACAAAAGGGTCCCTGTCCCTCGTGGCTGAAAAAGAAAAACACACACTTGAAGCAGATTGACAGGCGCACAAAGGATTCATTAGAGAACAAAAACATTCAATTACGGAAAACAGTGGGTTCGACTGATCACCTCATTTGAAGTGTCCAGAGTTTCAGGAAGTTTTACGGTTGTGGAGAAACAAAAGACTGTTTTAAACTAGTTTGATTATATTTCTAGTCTAATCAAAAAGCAAAAAGCCTGAATTGTTTTACAAACAGGTGTTAAATAATACGTGTAATAATTAGTGTAATGACCGATTTTAAAGCAGAAGAAGCATTTCAAGTTTTTGAAATTAAATACTATTCATAGTTACACATCATGTTAAATATAAATCATCATACAAATACCTTTCTTTGTTATTAATACTTGTTACTAAAATAAATGCTCACTTAAAGAACGCTAAAGAACGCATTAATTTCGGGTAAAGAGTAGCCAGCTAAATTCAAGTATGCTTTTAATTTAATTTTACTGGATATAGGATGTTAATTTAAAAATCAATCATAGAATTTATTGTGGTATGCAGAATACAATAAAAATGAATCTATTGACTTCTATTTAAATGCGGTGAATTAGTCGGATTTACGTCAGACAAATAATTTCAGAGGATGGAATAAAACGGACTGAAAAATTCAAAGTGTCATCTATGTCTTCAAAACTGTCTTATGCTTTCAACAAATAATAATAATGTTTATATATTATAGATATAATGGAAGAGGAAAAGGGAAAAGAAAAATGCCAATTAAAAGCAGAGTAAGATGTCTGTGGAGCCTTGACACTATGTTAAAGATTATTGCTTCATTTTTTTTTTCAGTAATGTGTGTGTTTCCAGTGTGTTTATCCCTGTTATTTCCTAGCTGTCGAAACCTTCGACTTCAGCTAGCTTCATTTAAATATCATTTTAACAGAATAGTATATTTCTTCCATTTTATTGAAAGACTTAAACATCAAATCGTCATTTATTAAACGAAGCTCCCATAAAATTTTTCAAATGTTCCAAAGAAGAAGAGGGGGAATAGAATTTTCGCAATCAATTGCGAATAAAGAAATATTTTTTATGTTGGTACATCATGTAAGAACTCACTTTCATGCCAAATTTAACCAAAAATTTGGCATAATGTGGAAAATTCAGAACCTCCTCCCCTTTCAGCGAAATTCGAAAAAAATTGATAAATTATTTTTTCAAGAGACGGTATTTGAAAAATCAAAAATGTTTGAACTTTAAAAATAATTGCTGGGATTTATTAGCCATTGAAAAAATTACTTCATATTAAATAGAACTTTAAAAAATTTCACTTACTAATTGCAAAAGGCAGTAAAATCTAACAAACACAAAACGCGCTCATTAATTATTTACTTAAGAAGCCACGAAAATCAATTAGAACATAACTCGACAAAATTAACACCAAAAAAAGGCATAAATATTAAAATTTCCACAATTTTTCCAACTTAATTACAACACTATTATCAACAACAAGGTAGCAAAATAATAGCCGCAAATTTGATTTACTTTTACTCTTGAAATTCTACGCACACATCACTAGCCATAAATCAGCAACCCAGGCAAACTAGTTCCACAAAATCCTTTTTTACAAAAACATGCAAATTCCGAAGGAATATTTCACTTTTTCCCGCCTCTAAAGCAATGGTAAACATCTCATACATCTTACAAAAATAAAACGACCAAAAAGAGAAAAGTATTGTTTTTATGCGAAAATCAAGGCAATGAAGAGAAGGGAAAAGCATCATTTTCAGTCTGCCAAAAATACCGAAAAAATTTTGCGGGAAAAAATGCTTGAAAATGCCTATTCCAAAGTTATTTAAATGCAAATATCCTTCGGGTTGTACACCTCGCTTAATTAAAATACAGAGCTGTATTGCAGCCGTATAAAGAAGAGGAAGAGTAAAGGGGGAAGTTGTATATTAAAAATGCCAAGGAATTTCTCCTCAAAATAACTTTTTTTCCCTGGACGCCTTTCCTTTAAAAGAAAGAAGATTCAATGAAAAATATTTTAAGCTATGCAGATAAGGAAAGAGTTACACTGTTTATCGAACAGACCAGAGGTTGCAGTTGCACTTAGAAACAGGAGGATCGCCAAAAGTTTTCGACAGGCCAATATTTCAACAGTGCTCTCAAGAGCTAAAATCGATGTAATCCATTCGTTAATCGATATCGGCAAAGCCTGGTAGCAGCACAGGAATTCGATTTTTAGAAGATTTAACGTTTTGAGTTTTCATAGCTTCTGGAATAAAAGAGATGAGAATGTCCCCTTTATATTTGGCTTGGGAAAAACAGTATGATTCGTTTTATTTCAAGGCTAGACGACCAAAAAAGTTTTAAATTCACAAGAAACAAATCCAGGAGCGCGATAGCAAACGCTTCAATAAACATGAAGCAGATCCTTTTAAATCCATAATTTATTTTGTATTAGTTGGTACCCGGCTCGTTGCTGCCTCGAAATAAGTAATTTTGGAAATATCAATTGAAAATAGAAATAGCTGTCTAGTTTAATTAGGAAGAATAGAAATTTTTTTATTTTCCTTTCGACAATGAATGCATTCAATGAAACTGAATAACATATAAAGGGGAAGTAAAAAAAATCTTATTCTTTTTTTTAGCTAAATTATTCAAGTATACTTTCGGATAGACAAACTTTTTTTTTCCGTCTTCTGCAAATATGTATAAATTTCGTATCATTCCAACTCATGGCTATGTGGAAAACACGGATTTTTCAGGTTCAAACCTATAAGTTGGCAAAGTTTATCGCCATCAGATGAACAGGGTGGAAGCGTATAAAATACGAACAAAATTCATTTTTATACCTCAGATATAATAGTTGTGCTGTGTCTTTAACTTTCGCGCCATTGCAAACAATTAGTTGGGTAAGTTTAATTGCAATTGAGTGAACGGCAGTGTATAAAATAAGAACAAAAATTCATTATTTATATGTTTCGTTGAATAAAGAGAATTTTAACTTGCGATTTAAATTCCCAACTCATCTGACAAATTACATTATCACAGCTATTTCAAAAAATTCTTTGAGCGAGTATGCTCTATTATTATTTTACAGCGGCATAAGCGCGTACTTCACAATATCATGATATTATTTTAATGAGTTACATCTTTGCTGAAACTCAATGAATTACTTTTCTTTGAGTTCATAAATTCGAATCCGCCTAGTTATCCGTGTTTTATGTATACATGATAATATTGCAATTGAGATACTGACGCTATGCATCAAAGTAATGGTAGCCATTGTACTACGAAATCCTATAATAGTTACAATATGCTTTCTTAAAACACAAAATGTTGCGTTCGCTATCTATCATTTCGATGTTTCATGAAGGTTGACACGCACATATAGAAGGAGAAATAACGATAAGGGAAAGAATAAGAACAATAATAATTTATTCTCGGTTAAACAATAGAAAAAAGAAGTCACTCACCTCTGCACATACCACCGGTGCAGTTACTAGTCGCCAAATCCTTGCCAACACAGTATCGACCACCATTACTTGGCGGAGGGTTGGTACAAGTGCGGCGTCGATGGTGTTTACAATCGGGACTGCAAGTAGACCATGAGGACCAAGAAGTCCAGCGACCATCTTCAGCTGAAAAGGAATAAATATATATAATTCAAACTATTCATTAGCGCATGATAAATTAAAAAGTGCATATACTATGAAATAAAAACTGAAGATAAAATCATACTATTAAGAATTAGTAAAAGCACAATTGAATGGTCTGATGGATGAGTGACTAAATGCTCTAATGAATAAATCTGATGGATAAATGGTCTATTTCAAAAGCATGAATCGTATTTATAGTTATTTCATTTAAATTATTTGTATGCCTGCATCTTGGCAAAGGATTATGCGTCTTCCATCTGTGAGATGTATGAATGTCCCCCCACAGTAAAAAGGAGTTTTGCGGCGCTACTGAAAAAAAAAAGACGCTCAGTCGGTTTAAAACACTGACAGACCCGTAAAGTTCTATAAGTAATTAAAACAAAGACAATTTTTGTAAGGTAATTGTTTTGAAGGATATGAACATCTTTTTCCGAGGGCAAACCATAGCGCTTAAACAGCTAGCATCGGTTAAGCCTATTTTTTGAACGCGATTAAACTTACTATTTAGTGCCCATTTCTCGAATTCCTTCATGTCGTCTTTCCTCTGACTTTTGGGTAACACGGCAAATACTTTCCAGGGCGTTTTTAGTAATACCCTGCACCTCCATTAACTAACTCAAATGAAGTATTGTAGCTATAAAAGCGTTCAAGAAACAGTTTGAAATTCACATGATGATTTGAATTTCATTGCCAATTCGCAACAAGTTGTAACTTCGATTTCTCCGCAACGTAGATTATCATTTTAAATATATATAATTGTCCCCCTATTACCTGAGTGCAAAGTATATACTGCATGATTTTCACTTATAATTTATGTGCTGCTTTAATTTCTTATAACGCGCTCAAGGTTTATCAAATACGACGACTATCACATATTTTATTATCTGACACTTTTTGATATAATCCATTTTAAAAACATGGTTTCTTTATTTAAAAAAAATACTTTGCAATTTTATTAATTCAAACAAATTTTTTAAAAAAAATTAAGAATACGATATTTTTTTTTAAAAAAACTTATATAGTAATTTATTCTTTAAAACATTAATAGACCTCAGTTTCATATGAACTTATTTAATATCTGTTCTGTATGATAAAGAATAAAGTTGTCTAATTTTTCTTAGAGTTTCCATAGTTTCAATCTTTTAAAAAACATCCTAAATAAAACATAATTCAATAGGATCAAAGCACATATACTATAAGGAAATACGTAATTTTAATTGAAGAATATTGTACTTTAATAATTATCTAATTTTTATTTATATATTTTAAAAATAGCTCTCTGAAGAATTATTTAGTAGAATCAAACGCAGTCCCCCCCTTAAAATACAAAAATTTAAACACTTTTTCAAAATTATTTATGACTTATGGCTAGAAAAACTTTCCTGGTAAATATTTTGCTACTGAATTCCCTTCTTCTCAAATTTCGGAATATTAGAATATGATTTATCAGCAAAAGGTATATAATATGAATTGATACATTATCAATTTATATCTAAAAAGTTAAACCAAATGATGCAACCACTTCTTAACTACAAACTTTAACAAATGCAGTGTCTGTGTATTAAATGCGCATTTGAAAACAGAAGTTATCGTTTACATGTCTCGATATCACCCAGTTGAAATCTTAGCGTAAGAAACGAAGTGAAATATATGCAGCGGAGTCGAGATATGAATAAAGATGACAAACGAAGGACATCGCATTGGGAACGTCATTAATTAATTTATTTTTCTATATCGTCGCAGTCCCTCGCATCTGGGGAACAATTAACAATTCAACGATTCGATGAATAATGTAAGAGCTTCTTGTGTTCCACGGAGCAACGCTCCGGAAAAGTTTCTTGGGTTTCAACGTGTTTCAGCGGAACGGCGAAACAGGAAAATAAACTAATCAAAACGGACAGCCATTTTGTATCGGATGTCGCATCGATTCCTCCTCGCGTGCTCATAAAAATGGATTAAGTGATTGCAAACACGGGATCTGGAATGACTTCGTGTCACTTGCGCTGCCAGACAAGCCTCTTCGAGTGCTTATAAATTAATTAAAGTCAGCACTCGCTCTCTCCCGAAGTGAAATTAAATCAGATGTCTCGTCTCGTCCGCGATCTGGGAAGAACTTTTATTGAGTTAGAATGGTTCTAGTCAGATTTGAGGAGGAAGGCTGAGAATTAATTACTCGGCTGCAGGCCATAAACGTCTTAACAGAAGCTTCTTTCACTATCAGAAAAGGACTGCTAATCACTGATTTTTCTTAGCCCTCGGGGTCTTGCAACGGTATAAGAATTCAATGAAGGCGACATCGTCTATAATGCTCTCTGTCAGGAAAATAATATAGATGAACAGAGACTAGAGTTGTTTCCACTGCTTGTATCTAGAAATTGTTTTCAATGCTTGAATCTAGAATTGTTTTTAATGAAGTGTTTTGCTTTATTCAGAATGTCATCGGTACTGTTGCAACATAAATTATGAATATTTCTTTTAGAAGTAATTCATGAATAGTTTAATAATTACAGTTTAATATAAGTTTATTATAAATTTGTAATAATATTATAAACTTATAATAAGTTTATAAGTTAATTATAGTTTGATAATTTTTGAGTTTGTTGTTTCTAAAGATAATTGAATAAAAATAAGTTTACGTTAATTTGGTAATATTATTTATAAGGTAATAAGATTCCGTTTAATAGTAGTTTGTGTACATTCCATCTTTGTTAGCACACGAACAAACGTCATTAAACATTACCATGAAGACAAAAAAATTCTTTTAAGTGGTTTTAATTCCTTTTTGTGGTAGACAGAACTTCGACAACCTTGTTTTGATTCAACATTTTTTTGGCACCTTAAAATTAAATAATTAATTATTAAAAAGTAAAATTTTTTATAATAAAATTAAAAATTTATGTTCAGATGAATTCTTGTAATTTTTTAAGAAGACTTTGCCAAAGTTTCTAGTTCTAATATCGTTCTATATGAGATCATAAATCCAATTTAAGATACCAAATCATAAAATAAAAATAAACACATGATGCCTCTGAAAAATTAAACAATCTTCTTTCAGCAATTGCTATTTAAAAACATAAAAATTGAATTTATATAAATTAAGGCTTTTTTTAAATCCTCGAACCATTGTTTCCAAGTACAGTGTTTATAACATAGAATGAAATTTCTTTACATGAAGTGAAAGGGAAATTCTAACAATATACCCTTTTTTTTTAAAGCTTCTGCAAACATAAAATTAACTAACAACCAAATGGTAATCATGCCATTTTTGCTTCTCATTAATTCAGCAAATGTAACCCTTTCTTTTAACTATCTAGAATTAACCCAGACGTAGCTAAGCAACACGGGGACTCACTTAAAACTGGATATTCGATTAAGCTAAATCGAGCTCTTCGCGCCCATTCTTAATTATTCTACATCACGCTCACCACCGGTACCAGGGAAGCCTTCGTGAAGACGCGGTTTATTGTTTGATTTGAAAGGTAAAAAATGAGTTCAGATACATAAAAAAATTTGTTTTTGTAGAAAATACCGAATATTATAAAATTTAATTTTATAAAAGCAAAACACACATTTTGTGAATATTTATACTATCCATCTATGACAACCAGCTTGTTCGCTCAAATTAAGGACATTTTAAGCTGTTAAATATTAATATGGAATGCATAAATATTTTTTCAAACATTTCACAAACCTATTTGATAATATTTTTTTTAAAAAAAACTTGAATATAATTGGATAAATAGAAATTCATCCTAAATGAACTCCCTTAACATGTTTTCCATTTAATAGTTTAATTAAGCACAATCGCACGTCCAACGCGCAAGGCAGATACATTGTCGAGTCCTCAACTAATCAGCAAAGTCATTGACAGATATTATGATTCAATATCATTATAAGATGCAATATACAAAATCTTAATTTTTCTGCAATCTCTTAGTTTAATAAAAACGATAAAATAATAAAATATCATGAAATATAAAATGCACTAATAAAAAAAACGAACAGCTAAAAGCTTTAATGTATTACTTCACGACCTCTAAATGTAATTCTAAATTAAGTTGAACCCTGATGAAAGCCGTTCACCTGAGTAACTTCTTTAAGGGAAGAAAAACATTTCCAAATAACCTTCAAAACAAACTCTTTCCACTTGAACGGCTCACCGAACTTGTAAGTTTTCTCTAAAACACGCGGGGCGTTTTGCGTGACTTGGGCATCTTGGGGCTTCGCTTCTCAAAAGGGGCGATCAATGTTTTGGCCGGCGCCCCGCATTCCTGCTGACCTCTCATGTTCGGGGTGGGGGTGAGATGGCCCCTCTTCACCAAAATTCAAAATCGGAAAGTGTACGACGATGCGTAGCGGTCAGATTTCTTGGAGCGTGACGCCCCGGGTAAAGGTGGGGTGGTCCGCTTCGATTAACGCCTGCCGCTTGAGGCGGAAAATAAGCGCCCCTTCAATATTAAAAATGGCATCCTTCTTCACTTGACTGGGAGAAAAGAGGGACGGCCCTGTTATTGGCTTTGGCATTTGTGGAGTAGATCCAACGGGGCTTTTCCTCTACCCCCCCCCTTTACTATCTACCCATCCATGATATGGTACTCAAGTGATGTTGTTGCTGTAAACAGTGTAAAAGTGCAGCTTCACTGAAGTTTCACTCCCATTTATAAGATCTAAACCTCAAAAATTAATCAGTCATACTTCATGTTATATCTTGCAAAAAAATTTGTGTATTTACCTAGAGAGGTAAAGTATTAACTAAAATTATATATAAAAAATAATAATAAATAAACACGCGAGTGTGTGGATGTAAACATATTTTAGCAGTTGCGTGGCCATATAGAAATCTCTGAAAAACTCGATTTATTTGTCCATGGAAGTTATAATTAAAGTACAATGAATGAATGGTAAGAGATATGTGAGTCTGCATCGAGATATCAGAGCAAAAGAGACCCATTATACCCTTTCAGTGACTTTTACTGTGAGACTTTGATAGGGATTTTTTTGACAAGTGTCGGTTTAGGAACGGGAATCTTATGTATCTTTAAAAGAATGCCGTAAGCATTAGCAAATTTTTATCTCTTCACTCGAAGTGTAAGAAAATACTGAATTTTATAGAGCGCGTGTAGAATTAATTAAATAAAAAAAAGGAATTTGATCAGAAAATAAGAGCATATTTTAGAATGAAATTAATATAGGCTAAATTAAGATAAAAATCAGAAAATTAATTAGGATTTCAATTAGATTAAGAATTTTTACATACATGAGGGAAAAAAGGGGGAGTAGAGAAACAGGAGCTAGGAGATATCATTACTCCTGATAAGAAACCTAAGGGATTCTAAACAGTTCAGAATAACTTTAAAAAGTCAATTATTCGGAAACTAAGGAAGACAGAGAGGTAATTGCAGATTTAATTTAATGATCCGATGAGTTACATGAGATACACTTTTGAGCAGTAAAAGTTTTACAATTGCTTACTGTTCACTTGTCAATTAGTTATTCAGTTGTCAATCAGTTGTTGTTTTTGTATCTCGTGTAATTCAACGGATCATTAAATTGAATCTGAAATTACCTTTCTGTCTTCATTGGAGTACGAAAACAACAAATTCACATTTTTCGTAGAATTTTGAGGTACAACAAAATGAGAGCAATATAATGATTACTTAATGAAGAGCATTATTCTGAAGGTGTTAGCTATTTAAGATTATGCAAAATCCATTGATAAGTAAATTTGAATAGATATTAAATAACAGAAGGGGAAAAAAATTAAAATTTAATAACGTTCTAAGAAACTAATTCAATGCCGTTTTCCCTCAATGCCAATTATTTAACCGTCAAGAAATAATTATGTAGCTCAACAAATTACGAAGCGGTAAACTAACTCTTTTTAAATCTTACTTGCTATCTATTTCAGTAATAAATTTGTATTTTTTTCAAAAAAAAATGAAACCTCAAAACAACAACAGATTTATCTCTCCCCCAACACAATAATAATAATAATATCAACAATAAAGACTGTGTAATCTGCTCTTGTTAACCTCAAAGCGAATTAGGGAGTTTGGAAACACAAAGAATTCAGGCATAATGACGAGACCGCCATTTTCACAACACACACACATTTATTTACAAAAAAAACTCTACTATTTACACTCCTCGAAGCGCCATCTATTGGCATTTTACAGCAATATTCGCCCACAATTCGAGCGTCGTAACATACTGGGGCCCCATGACTTCGTCATCAATACAGGTAAAAGGATAGTTACACAGAATTGTACATAAAATATCAAATTAAAAAAATCCAAAGCACAAAAGTATTTTGCATTACTAAAAAGAAAATAAAAAGGATAATAAAAACAAATGTCAATTATCGTCCACAGGAAGTCTAACCAATTTATGAATCGGTCTCTTAATTTCTCCTGCCATAGTTTTTAGAGACACTGCTCTAACTCTACCGACAGATCCTTCAAAGGTGTGGATCACTCTCGCCATTTTCCACTTTAGTGGTGGGAGATTATCGTCCTTGATCAATACTAAATCATTGACCATTAAGTCCTTTATCGGAACTTTCCACTTATTCCGCACTTGCAACTGGGTCAAATAGTCCTTTGACCATGATTTCCAAAAGGATTGAGAAATCTGCACAGTTAATTTCCATCGTTCACGGATGGGGATTTTCTCGCTCGTGAAGTCAGGCTCAGGTACTCTCTTCAACTCTGATCCAATAAGGAAATGACCTGGGGTGATAACGGAAAAATCATTAGGGTCCTCAGAAGCAGGAACC
This sequence comes from Argiope argentata, assembly GCA_026289955.1. Classification (NCBI taxonomy): domain Eukaryota; kingdom Metazoa; phylum Arthropoda; class Arachnida; order Araneae; family Araneidae; genus Argiope; species Argiope argentata. Next base: position 2,864,769 of record JAOUZG010023330.1, read on the forward strand.
AAGGGGCGGGAATTCAATACTGCTTCAATTTCGGCCAAAACTGTTGAAAATTCTTCTTGAGATAGGATCTGTGAACCGATAACACGCCTCATGTGGAATTTCATCGATTTTACAGCTGCCTCCCACAAACCTCCAAAATGAGGGGCAGACGGAACGTTCATAGTCCATTTGATACCTTCATTGGTAAGGTAACAACCAATGGTCTCTTTCTCACAGGTCTTTAAGTAGTTTTTTGTACCGACGAAGTTCGTACCGCAGTCACTAAAAATTTCTGCTGGTTTTCCACAAAAGCAATTTTTTACCCTGCACTTTTCTGCATAGCAGTCTGATAGAAAACACTTAAAGCAAAGATTATTTCGCTTTATATATTCAACACGCTCAAATACCAACAACTCTTTGAAGCTAGGACAAAAACGTAGCTCATGATTTTCATTATTTTTACATAATTTGCATTTGTAATTTTTTACTCTGGATACATACACGTTTGAAACACTTTGGGAATTATAATTACGATATCTATTTACATAATTTCCCTCCCTTGTTCTAGCATCATTAACTGTAAGTGATTTTACAAAAGTTGATTCTGGTTTCTGTTTACCTTTCGATGATAAATAAATATCGCATTCACGACCTAAAGTTTGTGGTTCGAACCATGTTTCTCCCTGTTTCACCGCTATGTGACTCATTAGATCCCGGTCGAGATTATCGCGAATTTTATCCGACACAATTAATTTACATAAAGATTTAAAATTGTCCACCTTACGTAATTGACAGTAGTACTCAAATGAAGCACTCAATCTCGACGCATATTGAACATATGTTTCACTATATAACTTTTGAGCGCGACGAAAATGATTCAAACATTCTTGTGGTGTTGGCTGAAATTCTCTTAAAACTACTGTTTTCAATTTCTCATAATCACCCAGCTCTTCGTCGCACATATGCACTAATAAATTACTAGCTCTCCCACCTAAAATATTAAGAAGTATTTCCGCTTTAAATTCCTCAGGTACATTTTTTGTTTTAAATGCCCTCTCTAACGATTGAAAAAACAAATTAAAGGACTCCGCTTTGGTGGGCACTGCAATCGTTAATATTTTAACGCTTTTAATCAAATTTTCTATATTCAAATTTGGGGTGTCTGTATCTACATTTAGAGGGAGTTCTTTCCTAAAATTGGCTAACGCTAATTCCGCCTCTAACTGAGATAGTTTTATTTTCTCTAGATTTAATTTCATTTCATTTTCCGATTTTTCTCGGTCAATTTTTGATTTTCTCTCCTCTAGTATATTCTCTATAACACTTTGCACAAATTCAGGATCACTATCGTAAACTTTTGAACTCTCAATTAAAGTTTTTAAATCGATAATTTTCGCTGCACTAGGAACAGTTAATCCCAATTCCTCAGCTAAGAGTATTAACTCGTCCTTTTTTAACGATTTAACACTCATTTTACATGAAATTTGCAAACCAAAGTCAAACAAAATAATCAATTCAAGCACTAAATGTATAAAATAAATCAACACAATATAATCAAATCACCACATAGACAGCACAAAATCACACAAGTCACAATGAAAACACTTTAAAGATTAGCCCTTCACATACAACACTAACGAAACCACGAAGCGAAAGCAACATTACTCACCCGTCCCGCCAAACAACCGAAACTTCAAGGACGCCCATTCACGATTCGCAAACTTCCTAATTCACACAAATAAAATTCTCTTCACATCGACACGTGATTCACACACTAATATATCCCACTTCTGACACCAAAAAATGTTAACCTCAAAGCGAATTAGGGAGTTTGGAAACACAAAGAATTCCGGCATAATGACGAGACCGCCATTTTCACAACACACACACATTTATTTACAAAAAAACTCTACTATTTACACTCCTCGAAGCGCCATCTATTGGCATTTTACAGCAATATTCGCCCACAATTCGAGCGTCGTAACAGCTCTCTTGTTTTTTATTTCTTAGCAGTGAGATTTTAATGGAAAGGAAAAAGCCCTAACAATTCAGGAAACAAAATATTTAGGACAAATCGATTTTAGGGTCCCCTACCATAGCTGACGATCCATCATTAAAGTTACTTTGCTTTTATAATTTTAAAAAATGCCACCTTAAATTCCTTTTTTTTTGGAGGGGACTGGATTCAATGAAAGATATATATAGATATATATATATAAATTTAACACAGAAAACCTGATGATTTATCACTCTCTGAGTTACAAGTTATACAAAATAATACTTCTTTAAAAATTTGATAAACAAAAATATTGCACGAGAGGGGATAAAAACCGCCAAGCAATTTAGATTCAGCGAAAGTTTATCTCCATTCGTTTACAAAAGAGTAACAAATAAATATTATCTGCCAAAAGCAAATAAATGGAAGAGGAAAGAATGCACAAGGGAAATAATTTACTAAACATTACTGTTGAAAGCAGGCACTGTAACTGGTGTTTGGGATAAGGACACGGTTTCAATTTTCGTCACAAAGGAATATCATTTTACTTTCTTTCTATTGTATGTAGGAGGGAGGAACTCAAACTAAGGTATTTCCTTTCAGACCCTAGGGCAATATTTTTTTTCAGCTACTCGTTTTTTTATATATTCTTTAATTTATTTTCCTGCACGTTAGGAAACAATGCGTTCTTTATCCCCCCGCTCTTTATCATGTGAAGAATAGAAATTATGGAAATAAACGATTTCCATTCCCCATGAAAGATGAGACTGCTTAACCAGAAAGAAACAATGTCGAGCCGCGTTTTTGTGATGAGTTAGGAAGGATATTATTTTGTGTTTCATCGTCAGACGTCTCTAGAACGCACGTTGTCTAAATTCTGATTTATAATCATGAAAAATATATATAATGAAAAAAACCTCAATAAAATAAAAAGCTTAAAATTATATTCTGTGGTGGAATGAAGATTACTATGATCCGTGCAGTGGAAGGAAAAGTATGCATGTTTTCGGGAACATTTCTTTAATGTTTACATTTCGCAAAACACACACACACAAAACACGAAGAGGCAAGAGAAGGCATTTACGCGCGCACCTTTTAACAGAACATCTAATTATAATAAATACCAAACACAATGCACCACGGGATGCGTGCATAATCTGAAATGGCCATCGAGTATCCAGAAAAGATGGGGCGATGCAACTGCTAGAATCCTCATTCAAGAACAAAAACAGATGGCCATTCCCACCGCCACCCCTTCCATCATAACGTCCACAACATATTTTATTTTATAATAAAAGGAAGCATTTTAATTAATTATTACTATACATTTCCTGGCAATTTATATTTATTATGATTGATAATTAAAACTAATCAATTTCGTTCTTATCACTTACTATTAAATAAGTCAGCTATATAAACAGTGTTTATAAAAGTTCCAATGCATTTTTAATTGCAAACAACAATTTTAATACAGATACATTTATTCATTGCATTACAGTGGAACAAATATATTTTAATTTACTGTCAAAATATTTCCCTAAAATTTAATTAATTTCGGTTTACATACCACGATTGACCACATAAAATAATTACTTATATTCAAAATGATATTCTGCTCAAATATACGAATTAAGTCAGAAAATTGTGCTAGATGTAAATTATAACCGTGCACTTTATCAGCACAAGAGTTACCAATGTCAGTTATTACTAACATTGATTACAACCGAGAAAATTGGATTCTCAAACTTCAGTGAAAGGAAAATCCAATTTTTCCTGATTTTTTAAGTTTCCATAGGAAGGAAAATTCTAACGGATGAGAAAGATTTTGATTTTTGCTATTTTCATCAAGGATATTTTTGTCTCATTTCATATTAACATTTTCTTTTCTGTCCTAATGCTTTAATGGAGATGTTTAAAACACATACACACACAATAAATAAAAGGTACTTGAGTATTAACTGAATAGAATCGGCGAAAAATAATAATAAAATGGCAGTGATAGATGCGTTTTACTGAAACCGGTAGGTCCTAAGAGGATTCCGTTTGCAATAAACTGCTGAAAAGCAATTATGTGCAAATAACAGAAAATTGGATGCATATTTTGGGCTCCTTATTCAGAACGATCCAAATAAAAAATTGTAACAGAACTAAAACTTCAGTCACAAAATCATATATCAAATATTATTCATTTAAATTGTCGTATTTCAGTATTTATTAAAGTAATAGCTTTTTTCATAAATGCAGAAATACAGATGGTCGGACAGTCAATCCATTGATGGATTTGGTTATAAGTTTGATACGGGTCTTAATTTTAGATCGACATTGAACTTTATATTTTTATCTCTTCGTAATTCATAGTTAGAATGTTTTCTTGAACTTTTCCAACTAGATAGATAGATTTCCTTTGAAAAGATTTCACTCGAAGTTTGGCAGCAATTTATGAGCTTGGTTTTAAATGCATATACTAAATTTACACCATCTTGCTGGCCGTTTGGTTTCTCGTAGTTTTCTGAGTACCCTCATAGTATAGATACTTACAGAAAAATGCAAGGATTTAACAATATTTCTAATATTTGCCGTTCTTCAAGAGAAAGAAAGAAAGAAAGGGAAGGGGAAACTGACAAGAAATGACACGCGAAAGACATGTGTTTGCATTAGCATTAAATCGGCTACATCAACAGGTAGCGGGAAATTCCGTTCCAGTTGCAGAGATTCCCAATAAAATCCGAAGGCCCGTAATTACGCATCACATTGCTGCCGAATATCCAGAGATTCCTTTCGTGACCTCCTGATCTTTTTATCTATCCCGAAGGCTGCTCCGTTTTGTTGCCGAACGCTCTAATGGCAGATCAACCGAGCCATTTGTAAAGGAAGGGAATTTAAAAAGAGGCTAAAAAAAGCAAGAAAGAAAACCCCTCAAATTTCTCACAATAATGATAATAATAAGTAGAATAACGCCGTCCACTTTGCAAACGTGCCGCATGCATTTCGTGCTATAAAAAAGTGAGGGCCGTTGAGGAAGGTTATAATTAGTGCTCCAATAAGTAGTCCATTAAAGGGAAAATGTTGGGCAATCGGGCTCTCGCATAGAAAAGTTCAATCGCGATTTTTTTTTTTTTTTTTCGAATGGGAGAAGGTCTGCCATATATAGAAGTTCATCTCCCACTAAAACCCTTGGATTATCAACAGTTTCTGATGGACTTTCGTAATTATAAAATTTACATTTTATATAAACTGTAAAGTGGGTTTAAATAATCATTAAAAATAACCCAGCGATTTTCTACATTTTTAAATGTTTTCCGAAAACAAGCGAAATCACTTGTTTGCTATTATTTACAATTTCTTCTTTATTTTGAATATGCAAAACTGAATATACTAAATACAGTGCTGTTAAAAATTAGTATGAAAAATTCAAAATAAAATATTTTATTAAATCTCAATTGTAAGCAAGCAATTCGATGAAATATTTGTTTCCTGTAATCGAACTTTAGTTTACTACTAGATTCTACAAGCTCACGTTCGCACTATAGCTCATAATTAATCATCATTATTTATTTTTCCTCTTAATGATAAGGATGTAAAAGATACTAAAAATGCGAAATTGTTCTTTCGTAAAACTCATTCCACAGTGCGACGAAATTTCGGTGTAAATATTAGAAACTGACACAACTTAAATTTCATTTTGATTTGATCGAATAGAGCAAATGGCAAGAATAGATTTACCGAAAAGATATTATCAGAAGGAAAAACATCATATATTTTTAAGATAAAAATAAACTTTGCAAGTTTCTTTACCCTTCCAACTTGTATATTATCAAGTTTGGCTAAACCGTATTCCTTTACCCTATAGGTTCTATTAGAGTGCGTTCTTTAAGCACATATGGATCTTGGTAATATTGAACAAATTTTCATATGAATTTTGAATGTAATTTTAAAATGCATTTTAAAAGTTATTTTTCTAAATCCAAACAAGAATAAAAATATTTTAACATATATATATATATATATATATATATATATATATATTACACAATGACGATCAAAGACATATCTAACTCTTTGTTTAAAAAAAAATTGGCCTCCATAGTTCTCTTTTGTCGAAATTTATCGAAATCAACGCTTTGATAAATTCTAATTTTATCTCGAAGAATTCCAACAAAACAAGCTCGAATTATCAAAGTTGAGAGTTAACTTCATGATTCAAATAGTTTGTAAACAAAAAGAGAATCAAAAGACTATATTTTAATTTTAAAAAAACATTGATATAATAATGATTTGTGGGTTTTGAAATACAAAGGAGAATAACTTTTTAATCCCCCCCAAAAAATAATAATTTTTTAAAGTACATTGAGCATTTGAGATTGTAGAATAATTTTTTCAGTAAAAAAAAAAGGGATAGTAAAAAAAAATTGAATCGAAAATGGTGATAAGAAATGTTTAAACAGCTTCACAAAAAAAATTATTATAGTGTGAATTATATGAATCATTTGAGACGTTGAAGATTCGTCGTTTTTTCCCCTTGCTGACTCGTAACTTCTCAGATAATAGAAATATCGTTAGGTTATTAGAAGGAAGTAAGACATTTTAGTGTAGAAAATATTCATTCTCATCTGCACAACCAACAAAAGGTTACCTTCACATGAGCGACCAAGCATTGCAACTGACCTTTTTGTATCCCTAAAAGAGAAAAGAAAACGAAAGCGGGACATTTTAGTCCTTTGTGGACCCCTAGAAAGATACTGTAGAAAATTGGCTCCCGGAAAGCGAGGCCGATCTATCCACCTAACAACTGCTATCGATACCATGCAGTTGATGTTCGATGACCGTACGAGAGCTCCGTTTCATTACTCCCTACCAGGCCAAAAAAGAGAAGCCATCGTCATGATGATGATGATGATTGCATCATCATCTGCAGAACAGAGTGTAACCAATAAGAGATAAGAGCTTTTTTTTTCTTTCTTTCTTTTTTATTTTTTTTTTTTTTTCGTTTAGTTACATTGCTGATGACAAAAGAGAAAAAGTGGTTAGTTTTGTTCGATTCTTTTTTGTTGCGTTTGTTGCTTCATATTTTTCTTTCTTTTATTTTTACATTTGTTGGAAAAAGTTACTTTTTTTTTTGCTAGCTGTATAGATGTATCATTTGGTGTTTCCCGCTAAAAGATGGGGTCCGGTCGTTCCTCCTGAGAATTCGGAGTATTTAACGAAATGATGGTCGTTTGTTGAATGGAAACATGAATCTGGGTTACTTAAACGAGAAAAATGGATTAAAGTACAAACATTCTTATTTCTTGTTTGATAATAGCGCCTTTTCAAGATGATTGCAAGATCTCGAAGAATAATGTATTTTCTTCGCCCAATCGGAATCAATTTTATTTATTTATTTATTTTTCACTCCAAAATATTTTTACGTTTTTGTTTTAAGTATGTAAAATTCTGTTGTGGTTTTTATTTTTGGATTCTTCATACAAAAATCATTAAAAGCATCATTTTTTTAAAAAAAAATTAGAATTTAATAATAGTAATAAAATAAAACTGATTGGCTTAATTTAAAATGATCGTGCAAATAAAGATGCTTATTTTTATTAAAAAATTATTAAAAATGAAAAGAGAATTAATCGATCAACAAACATTTCTATAGAATTTCATTTGTTAACTGTTGCCTTCGTTGTATTTATTTCCTTTACATCTTTTCCAAAAGATAATCATATTCGATGCAGAAAAAAAAAACTTGACTTTTCTCCCGAAGTTCTAATATAAAGATTTCTAGTTTATTAAATGGGGACTAATTCTTTAAATTAAGTGGCAATTGAAGTATATTTTCTTGCAGTTTTCAGTTTGATTTTACATATTGGAGTGGGAAAAAAAATTGAAAGAAATTCGGAAAAGAAAGATATATTGAGTGAGATCAAGTTACTCAGGATGTTTATTAAATGCTCAAATAAAATAGCGCCTTCTTTCTAATTTATGCAATTCATAAATTCAGAAGATTATTGTTATTGGTTAACAATTTTAAGCAGATTTTTGCTTTGCAATATTAAAATGAAAACCTCGCATAATGTTCAAATAAAACTTAATCGATTCAGTATTTTAAAAACAAATTGAAAACTTGTACAATATATCCAAACATTTACAATACTATGTACTAAAAATTTTTTTATTATTATTTTTAACATTGTATTTAAAATTCATTATTATTATATTATGAAATCTTTATGTAAGTTCTCCTTAAATTCACTAACCTTAGGAATAACGATTTCATTGTATTAATTGATTAACTGTTTTATACTAAAGAGAATAATATCTATATTAATATTTCCTGTACTTAATTATCAATTGATTATATTAATTAATTTACTCTTGATTAAATACAGAAAATGTTGAAGTAGATTACTCACTTGAGTAGAAAACTTGTGAGAAATCAATTGCAAAATTCGAATTTACAAACATTTGCAATTGAAAATGAAAATATTTGCAAAAATGGGAATAAAATGCTTTACATTCCAAAAAAAAAGAAGTATTTTTAAAGAAATATAAATAACATAAATGAGACTAATAGTATTACCAAAGCTGAAATTATTAATAATTTTTTTTTTGCCAAGAGCTAATATTAAGGGGATAGGTGAATTAATGAATGCAATAAAAGTAGTTTCACCATCTTAAATAGTCTTCAACTCTAATATTTTATTAAATGATTTGTGTTATTAGCACATTTCTATTTGTTGCACTATTTCAACTAAACTTTTACATTAATAATTTTAACTTCTTTGCGATTAATATTTTTTCAATGTGGTGATATATTTATCTCTACGGTTATGATTTGCTTCCTCTTACAAAATGGTGGTTGGTTTTGTCACCCTGGAGGATACAGATGTAGCTACCTTCTACCAATGACGAGACTTGCCTCCTACGGGAGATTTCTTATTGTGACCGGTGATGGCCCGTAGTGTTCAATCTTAATCCACGTTCTGACGGCCCGTGCGCATTTGCAGACGGGTGTATTTTGTCCTCTTTCCCTTCTTTTGTGGTTTACCGGTTTTCTTTGATGCCAGCTATTTTTACTGACTATATGAGGGAAGTTCTCACCCAACGATCACAGGCAGGGGACGATCCAACAATAGGTTAGTTTGCAGAATTACGATTATAGACGTAAAGGCAGCAGGACATTGAAACAGGCTTCATTTCTTACCAGTGATGTAGTGGTAGTCAGATCATTCAGATTTTTTCTCTGTGCTGATGGGAGTAGTCAGCTGTGATTAAACCTTTGCTTGTATTTGGATGCATGCAAAAAATACATCAAATGCTTGAAATCTCTACATTACAGCTACCGGGACCATAGTACTATTTCAACCATTGTGCAATTTTTTAAACCTCTAAAATCATATGCCTTAAAACTTTAATTTTAATGCCTGAAAATTTTAATTTTAAAATTTTAAAATTTCATGCCTTAAAATCTTAATTTTAAAAAAACCAAATTTTTAAAAATTTCTTAATTAAGCATATATGAGAAATATTATTTAAAATAAGAGGACCATCGCGTTAGTTTTTATATTTTGTTCTTTACTTTTACTAAAAGAAAATTACTTATCAGATATTCAAAAAAATTTCACTTACATTTGAGAGGGGAAAAAATAGAAAGAAAGAAAAAAAGAGGGGAGAGTGTCTGAATTATATATAACGAAAAATTCTTGGTAAGTTGAGTAGAACATTAACTGCCACTTAAATGATTCGCATACCGATATAAAAATCTCGTCGATTAAGGCACCTCCTCGATTTCTCTCGTCTGTAGGAATAGAAAGAAAATCCCCGGTGACCTCTACTTTGAGGGAACCATCATTACCCAAACAAGGAAAGGGGGGGGGGGTAATTTTTCCCAATGTGTTCCAGCCATTTTTAACCCGCCTTTTAAAGGCATCGTCAAGGCTTGAAGTACGTCAATTTGAAATCGATGCAAATGGCCGGCCCAGTTCATTGCTGTCTTGCCTTTTTCTTTTTTTAATTAGACAGCGGGGGTTGAAACGACGTCGTTAAATACACTCAAGTTATTCCGCTGACGCTCTCGTTTGCCGATATAAAAAGAAAAAGGTCGGCTGTTCCTGGACAGGAAAAATGGTTTTTAATTTAGCTTATAATTGAAGACCTCGATTCCGGTGGGGGAAAAAATTATCGTATTTTTGCAGAAAATGCATATAATTTCGTCGCAATGAAAGATGGAGATGGTAATATGCAAGAACAGCGACGGGGGGGGGAGTGGCTTTGTTTTGGTTCAAGACTGTCCTTGCGCTATGTTCAGATACGAATGAAATTCTTTTACGAAGTTGGAGATACTGTTATTTCATTGGTGGAAACCTATAATTATTAAATGATATTCGGTATGGTGAAATAAAGAATAGTTTAAAAATAAAAATGATTAGTGTTTATTATAGCTCTTATTTTATTTCTAATCATATAATTTAATAATGGTGATTTCACTCAAAAAAAAATATCGTTCTTTCAGGAGAATTTCTCGATATATATAATTTAATTATATTTTATACATCATTAAACTATTCAAATCTAATTAATGCTAACTTGTTAATAAATTTTTGCAATATTTTTATTGGCTTTCATTTCCAGCTAGTAAAGTTCAAGTTTGATTAAAAAATAAATATAAGATGGATATATAAACTAGCTTTAAGCCGTTAAATACTTAAGGATTAGACAAGAGTCAGTCACATTTTCTGAGTCAAGAAATAATTATTGCATGCACTTTATTTAAATAAACAACATTTATATAAATTACAGACAGTAATTTACTTAATTAAATATGAAGAAGAATCGGTATCTAAAAAAAGTCACGAGAACAAATACAATATTAGAAACAATATTTTTATAATGAAAAAAAAAACGCTTCTTTTTTTAGTCTGAAGCATTAGTAGGAATGTAAAACTGCCTGAGATGACCTTTAATAATTCCTGCTGTATATATGTAACCAGTGTATGTGCGCGCATTCGAGCATGAATGCGAGTAATTTTAGTTCTATCAATATCCCAACTTGAAGAAGTATATGAATTATTTAGAGAACGACAAAATCTTGAATCTGTACATGACAAGAGCCAAAATTAGTTGCAGTCTTCCTCCTCAAATTGCCATGCCACACTAGCGGAAAGATGGCAGACTTTTAACGTGGGCCAAGATTACATTTACAACGGAATCAATACAGAAAAACGATTTGGGACTTAGAACTCACCAGTTCTGAAGTCGAACCACCAGATCACTGCAGGTCAGTGTCAATAAAATACTACCAACCAAAAAATTAGAGCTTAATGCCCTGACCCCAATAAGAGGATTTTATGTACGCATAAGAATTGTTGTTGTTGTTTCTAATGGCACTTGCCTATGGACAAGCTCGCTGCTGGACCCAGCAGCAGATTTAAGCCGAATAAAGCGTCTCTTGTTTCAAGTAGCGCCAACTAGGGCCAAGAGTACGACTTTTGCTACACACTCATCACATTCGCTTGCACAACCCCTTTTTACAGGGGGGCACATTCACACAAATCACAGATAGCACACAGAATAACAACCATGCCCGAACCAGGACTCGAACCCGGGACCTCCTGAACACGAGGCAGACGCGCTACCTCTGTGCCAGCAAGCCGGCTCGCATAAGAATTAAAAGGATTTTATGTACGCATACTTTTTGCAATGACTATTTTAATATTTTTAAAAATGCTTTTACTTTTTAGGTCCGTATTTAAATTTCGTCAAGAGTTAGCTTTAAGTATATTCCCCATTCATTGCGTTTGGTCTCTAGATTTAAATCAAAATATATATATATATATATATATATATATATACGGCGATTGTAACCTTAATTACACCACTTCAAATTTTGCTTTCACAAGTACTAAAGAGGGAAAGTTTTAATGGTTTTATGAAAAGTAATTTAAAAAGTGGATTTTTATTAATAAAAAGACAAGAAAATATTGCCAATCCGAGGAACTCTGGAGTTAACGCAAAAAATGACAGAAAAATCCATAAAGATGAGAAAAAAAGAAGAAGGAAATCAAGAAAAGAAAGGGTTGCATCTGGAACAGGGGAAAGGAAGTTCGAATTTTGGCTACTATATCAAAGAAAATTGGCAAGCTCCGTGGCCGGCCTTTGTTATTCATAGCGCACAACGAAACGGCTTTCTACGGTGGCACAGCATCTAATGAGAAATCGATGTTCATTCTCTCCTGTCCAAACGACATCACGACCACCCCTCCCACGCGTCTCGCCAGCATCTTTTGAGAAAGTGCTAAACAGAATTCTTAATTAATGCGATACAAAGGGGGAAGGGCAGGGGAAAGGATCCTTGGCAAGAGATTTGAGTACATTCCCGATAAACAGGGACCGGGCCTATGGGAATGACATTCTGACAGGACGACACTGTGTTGACGCAAAGTTGCTTCATTTAGTTTTGAGAAGAAGCAACGAGCAACACTGTTAAATGTGGACATTATTGCTTTGTTGCAGTTATTGAGACAAAAACAAGAGTATTATATTCGTGTTTATATATTGATCGGGGAATTCAGAAAAGAAATCTGATATGATGACATTCTACTTTTTCATTATATTAATCAAATGATATGAAATATGGCTTTCAGTCATAAAATTTAACCATTTGATATA
>JAOUZG010023330.1:2877793-2893191 GCA_026289955.1 Argiope argentata
ATACAAAGTCCATTCAATCCAAACCCGATACGCTAAAAACGTAACAATATATATATATATATATATATATATATATATATATATATATTAACGATAGCCATTTGATAATCATGCAAATTTGTTTAAAATATTTTCGTCAGAATTTCTAATAGCAGATTAGATTGTTGCCCTGAAATTCAAACCTTTTTTTTTTTCCCACAGTTTCATCAAATGTCTGATCGAAAATTTTCTTTCACTGCTGTTTAATATCTGTTTAGATTAAACGACGAATAAAGTAAGTGAAATTATAATGCTCGAAAACTCAGATGAAAGACGGGATTACGTGGTTAATAGAACTATGGTGTCATAACAGAGTCACCTACTGAAAATATCATGTGCTTAAAGATTAGAACATATACAAAACTATTAAAATAGCACGGCTTTAATGTCTGACAAAAGGATGCGCCTGAAGGTAAGTCTCAGTAATTTAAAAAAAAATTAAATAGAATCAATATTCCCGGGAAACCATCGTCAATGGTGACTATTTTACAATAAAAGAACTTTCCAAATATGTAGACTTCATTTCCTCGGCATTTCTGGCAGAGCGGATAAGACCATTTTCTTCTTAACCTCCTTTCCCGCGCACGTGATGACCCCCCTTCCGACCTTGTCCACCTTTATCGGCCCTCCGATCTTCCCTTCCACGGAAAGTTGACAACGGCATCTGGTGGAAGATGCTATCAGTTTCTTTCCCGTATGGCTTCGAGACGTTTTTCCACTTCCTCACGTACCGCTGATGCGTCTCGCACAAGAAATATTCATCCCAGAAGAATACACCGAGGGACTTTTCATTTTGTCGAACGTGTTTACATGTTTCTCTCACGAAATATCTCTCAAGTCAATAGAAACTGGCATTAGAACGCATGCAATAAATATTCAGTCAAATTTATTCGCGCGAACATGATTTTTATGCTTTAACATAGTGTAAAAAAAAAATAATGGCTTAAAAAAATAATGGCTATATATATATATATATCAGTTTGATACGAAAAATTCTTTAAATATAGCATTAATAATATTACAATTCCTTTTAAACAAGAATTTAACAATTTATGTTCATGCTAGTAAATATTTTTTTAAAAGCAATTGTTTACATTGAAACTAATGAGAAGAAAAAAAACTAGTAAAAAAGTCGGAATAATTACATCTTACTAACGGTCATAAAAAAAGAAAAGAAAGGCAGATAATCTGTTATCGAGTGAATCAAAAATACAGAGTCAAAATGATTGAATTTTTTTCTGCTAAAACCGTTTCTATGAGAACAGAGACATTTTCGATAGTGAAAATTGATGAAATTTCAGTTGAAAATAAAAGAGATTTCTCGCACGTTATTTTCTCGCAGTTTAACATCTGACAAGAAAACTATGACACCTAGATCAAAAACTTATTTTAATTTCAAAGCAGTAGAAAATATTTGTTTGTAAATAATTCTGAGTGAAATCACCCAAAAATTTGCTTAATATATGAGCAATAACAATAGACTTATTTAGAAAAAATGATGATGATAACAAAAATGTAAAAAATTAAAAATGAATGGCGTGTAACTTGAAAATCCAAAATATATATTCTATTTTACATGATAAATAACCTTTGGGAATAATAATTTTACAAAAAAAAGGCATCATGCTTGTAAATATTGTTGTATACAATTTCATAAATTTGTAGTAAATAGAATGCGATGAAATAAACAAACAAAAAAAAACAGAAGAAGAAAGTGAAGGGGGAAAACCCCTCTATCTTTATATCATAGAAGCTCCTCAATAGATTCATTATTAAAGGTTAATACATAAACTTTCGTCATTCAAACCATACAAAATTATACGTGAAATGGCCCCTATTTTATTGAAAATCAATAATTTTCAATTATTGATATTCAATATTTGAAATATTGAATAATGATTTTTTTGAAGCTACAAATGTATGCAGTTAACATTAAAGCATCATATAAACATATAATATTAAACTTGGGGCTGATTCTAGAATAAATCATTAAGCCACAATGAATAATTAAGTAGCTAATTAAATAATAATTAATTAAAATAAATTATTCTAAAAAATAAGTTCCATTTAAAATTATTAAAGCAATATTGGAGTAGTATCTTTAACCGAAATTCTTATAATCAATAAGTACGAAAACAAAATATATACCAGTTTTAAAAAGTAAACTAAAATCATTAAAATATATTGGAAAACCACGCAGAAAGTTTCACTGAGTTATTCAAAAAATTCGTACTAAATGAAATTCTTTGTTTAGAGTAACATCAAATGGCAACATAATTTAATGGTTTTTCAGCGAGCTGAAATGATGCCTCCGTCACAGTTTTAAATCCCTTTGAGCAGATTCATTGCGTTGAGCGAAATTCCGTTGATAAATGTGTCAGAGGCGCATTCGACCTGTCTGCATTCCTCGGGAAATAAAACCATTTGCAGAATGCCTCACGTATGGATCCCGAGTATCCGGTAATTATGACGTCCATAAATAATGGGAGGCCGGCACGAGCGAGCTCCGAAGAATGCTGAACGCGTGTGTCGCAGGGCCGTCGGGTGACGCGGAATGCCCAGGTACATTTCGAATGATTCCGATTCGATTTGGGTTATAAGAGTTGATGTGGTTTGTATTGTTTGATTCCTTCTTGTGGAATCGAACAAAAATAATCAAAATTAATTATTAAATTGTAAGAATGTTTTTAAAATATATCAAAGTATTTGTAAAATATAGAAGGGATGAAAGAAGCCGGTAAAGGACCGTCGCGTCAAAGATTTAAAGAATACATTTTAAAAAGAAATGCTTACAGGATATAAAATAGTTCTAAAACTGAATCTAGAAGGGGGAATTTGTTTTACCTTTTTGAAAATTTACATTCCATTCTAATTTCCTATTAGTTTTACGGTTCAGACTTCGAATATATAATGTTTCTTATTTTTAATCGATCCCTGGATACTAGAGCAACCAACAAAAATAATTAGACGTTGGAATGTCACTTTGTCCCGCATTCTTGTGCTTTCCTCCGCATCTCAACTTCAAAAAAAAAAAGAAAGAAAGGAAAGAAAAGAAAAAAGAAAGAAAGAAAAGAAAAGAAAAAAGAAAGAAAAAAAAAGAAAAGAAAAAAAGAATAAAGAAAGGGGGAAAAAAGAAAGAAAAAAGATTTATACTTCATTAAAATTGAATGACTATTTTTTTAAATTATTTATCAGCTGTTCTAAAACATTATTCTCACTCATCTATAAAATGAAGGAATCACTCAAATTAACTTTTACTTCTGCGACAGTTTCATTAAACTTAAGCCCAGCCCCCTAAACCATACAGACAC
The DNA here is from genome assembly GCA_026289955.1 of Argiope argentata. NCBI lineage: Eukaryota > Metazoa > Arthropoda > Arachnida > Araneae > Araneidae > Argiope > Argiope argentata. The sequence goes on from JAOUZG010023330.1 coordinate 2,881,144, forward strand.
TTTTATACGCTTTCTTGTCAACTAATTATCTAAAAACGTGGATTTTTTGAATTTGTGTTTTTTAAGGCAACCAAACTTTCTGCTAATCACAATAACTGGCTAGACTTAAGATTACGGTACGTTTTTATTTTCAATATCGTAAACTTTCGTCATTAATTAAATTCTCGCCAAACGGACTCATATTGGATAGCGGTTAAAAAAGAATTCTCTATTCGATTTTTGTTTTATGATGTCGCGATTGAAACATTACGCAATTTCGCATTTTCAGAATTATAAATTGAATAAGTTAGAGTCTGGCGACCCAATGGTAGTGAGTATCCTTTAGATATTGTAACTAATGGATGATATTCCACAGTTCAGACTTCAAAACTTTTCATATCTTCATAATTTCTGAATCATTTAACAGTATTTTCTTTCATTCTCAAACTAATCAAGATTTGAAAGCTGGAATAAATCTAAAGAACCATTTTGACTAAAAACTTTTCCTTGAAACACATTATAAAAAGTATTTTATATTTTTTTGTGTAGTAATTATTCCTTTGTATAAGCTTATTGATCTTTTCATTTTGAGTTGTCGCGACTAAGAATTTTGGTAGAAAATTGAAGATAAAAAACTTCTGATTACGCTATAATCCTGAAAATGTAGATTAAGATATCAGCTACAAAGGTATACAAATCAAAAATTATTTTTATTATTATGAAATATTGGAAAGTTTCTTTTGTTCTATACACTTCTGTTTGTGGAGTTAACATTTTGATGACAGAAATGTTTCATCTGAAAAAGAAAAATGAACTTTTGACCTTCCTGAGTGCACTTGGAGGAAAAGAGGGTTGATTGATGGAGATTGAATGAAATTAAAGGTCAATATGAAGTCTTGATATATTCTTTAGGCACTTTGCTTGAATCAAAGCAAGTAGAAGATTTGCAGTTGGCGGAACAATAATCTACGATGTTGACGTTTTTTAAATAAAGGGAGGTCACGGAGGATTAAAGGAAGCAGATACGATACAAATCATAGGGAGGTGCATGAGACGCGGAATATGTAAGCGTATTTGTCACACTAAATGTGACGAAAAAGTTTCCCATCCCCCGAATGTTTATTTACCTTGGTGATTTTGTGGGAGGGGCAAAAATATCAAATTATGTCACAGTTACCAATCATCCTTGCTATATCACAGAAAAAAAGTATAAATACTTGAACTTCAGGCAACAAGTTGAGCAAAAGGAATAATTTATTAATAATAAAATAAAAGGCAACAAAATCGCAGAGATGAAAGCCATCCCCAGGCAAAGACTAATAAAAGGACTAATCGAAAAGACAACCACCTTGCAAATGCAATGACCATGAATGAAGCATGAGCAGCAACAGATGCGAAAGTGCGGAATGTGTCGTGAATGTGTGAGTGCGGAATAAGGATCGCTTACCGGGGCAGAGAGTGGTACAGTCGGACTTCTGCAGGGGCTCGCCCGAGCAGGCCCGCCCACCGTTGAGCGGGGCGGGGTTGGTACAGAGTCGAGATCGTTGCTGCATACCTCGGCCACAGCGAACAGTGCATTCGGACCAGGGGCTCCACGTTGACCAGCCACCATTCACTACGAAGAGAAACAAAACCTGTTGTGACTTCAACTGATAAAACATTTTTTTAAGTTCTGAAGAGAATGCGTAGTTTGCTTCAGGTGGCAAGAATAAAAGTTCAGTATTAAAGTTCTGTTAAAGCATTGTAAAGGTTAAAAAAATGTGAATAATAAGAATTGCCTTCTCGCCAATTTTTTTAAAAAATTTATTGACATATATTCTTTTCATCATTTGAATATGGTAAATTTCGAGATTCCACTGGATAATTCCAAAAGTAATTATTCAAACTAGCGAGTCTTTCCGGAACTTTCTCGCATATTTTTGATATTCTAGAGAACATTTTGCTTACAACAATTACGGAAGCCATTTCAATGGCTTACAACAGTTCTGAAATATTAAGCATTGGCATGTATTTAGCATTTTTACTGAATCCATCGTTTCATCCCTGTTCAATTTTTTGGCGATTTATACGAGACGGGTGGTAAATAGCATCCGATAAACGACTTTGTATTTTAGGCGTGTTTTACCTAACCGAGTGAAACAGAAATTAGACACAGAACTACATTTATAGTCAGTAAATATAATAACAAATATATCAGATGCTAAATTTGGTCTATTTGTTGTTATACTTTTGAGTCTCCACTTTGTTTCTGAAAATACAAATTAAATTGGGTCAAATTTTGATAGATGTCTACGCTATGGATGTTAGATTTTTGTACTAAACTATACCCGTCTTGTTGTCTTCTTTTTGTACTTATCACATGAAAATGTATTCGGACAAACGGACTGACAGACTTTCTGGGAGCGAATTTTTCTGAGATTTCAATAAAAACCTGCAATTTGTTATAAAGACCGCACATCAAACTTCGTCCATCTACCTCAAAGCGTTTTTTTAGTTATCTTTGTTACAGACAGAGAGACATATTGCCAAAAATGTGTTTTTCGAAACACAGAGAGTTCTAAAACTTGAAAATCATCAAAGTCTCAAATTCGAATTTTTTGACGGTTATAATACTTTCATAGCACTTCCTTAAAGAGAAAGTAAAAAGGAAGACAAGAAAAAGCTCGAACTATTTTAGTATTGCAATAAAATAATTTTTTAAAAAAATTTGGCATCCTATAATATAAATGCTTCAGTCACTCCTTAGAATTTCGCTTGTCCAAAAAAGAGGAGAATCAATCAATAAGAAGAAATCTTTCTTTTGCAACAACGAAATTCTATGAACTTGATTTTGAAATAAGAATTATGAGTGGAGTGCCAATAACAAATCAGTTTATGTCGAGAGGAGGGATGACGAATTCGATGAGTCAGCAATTGACTGAATTGAATCAAAAAGTAATGAAAAAAAGAAATTCAGAAATTTTTTATCGCTATAAAAGATGTAAGGTTTTCCAGGTTATAGCTGAAATAAAGGTCAGAGTAATTCATAGAATGAATCACTTCTTTAAGTCCCACAGTCTCTTGACGTATTTTTTGTAAGCATACAAAAATGCAACCATAAATTTTCAAATTTAAAAACAGAAGAAAAGTCTTGGGCCAGACTCAGTTAACATAAAAATCGGATGCATCGAGTTATAGAGAAAATTTCCGAAATTTCGAGCAACTAATAAAATATTTATATTATGACAAAAAAAATGGAGGCAGTTTAGTCGACACATAGAAAAACCAAAGCAAAAGAATCTGCAAGTTAGATTTGATGTCTTCTTCGGGTTAGATTCACATACAAGACTTATTGTTTTGTCCACTGATGTGTTCTTGACACTCAGGCCGTAATTCTTATCTCAAAATCAAGTTCATAGAATTTCGTCATTTAAAACTCAAATAGCAAAACAAATGATTTCCAATATAGTATTTATCACATGTATTCAATTGCCAGAATAACTTCTTAATCGGCTTCATAAGATCCCGTCACGGCTAATTACAGGAAATACTCTATTAATTTTTATGAATTCATGACAAAGAAAAATATCAGCTTCGTATGAGAAGGTCAATACCTTCCCTGCACACAAATCAGGCGTATTGGAGGTTGAGTAAGGTTGAACTTGTGCAACTAGTGGTTTTTCAGAATCTTTTACCCTACAGGGATGATTTTTATAAATATTAATACTCTTCCCTCAATTTAGCCTGGCTGAAAAATTTTGCAATTGCTGCATTGAATTATTACCACCATTATCAGTAACGATAATGAATTGTTATCACTAATAGTACAGTCAGTGACAATAATTAATTGTCACACTTGACACAATAAGTGACAATAATATATTTATTACCAATAATGTCACAATCAGTGGTAAATCGAGAGGAAAGTATGAGAGAGAATATGTAATCTAAGACTAGAGTATTTAATAGTCTTGAATATGAATCTAAACCTAAGAAATTTGTTTCGAATGAGTCGACAAAAATTAAAAAAAGGTTCAGACATAAGGATCACATTTTATAGCGTTAAAAAATATTTGAGAATACTAATATTAATGTATCCTTTACACTTTGTAAACTGGAAAATGATAAGAAAATCCCTAATTTAGAAATAACATTGTCAACTGTTTCGGCTAAAAGATGGTATAAAAAGCTCCATTCCTAACTAAGAACAACAAAAACAGTTCAACTGCAGAGCAATGCCTTTTTCTTAATGTGCATTCTGCCTCGTTTCAAGGGCCTTAGGCCAATGAGAGGAGGTGGAAAAAAATTAGAAGAATTCAAAACGTTCCTTCTAAAAATAAACTGCAACACACTGCGAAGTATCAAGATTCATAACCTGCAGACATTTAGTGCACAAAACTGACAAATTTCAGGAGCGCTCACATTTGGTAGCAGATCACGCGCACCAAAAATAACAAAATGATAAAAAATGGTGAGAAACACGATTTTGCTCAGTGCAAGAATTTTCTGAAGATCCTTTTACAGCTTGGAATCAGAAGCGAGGAGTTTCATTTCGTAGCACCGGAGGAATGTTAGAAGAGAAGGCGTGTTGCCGCTTATGAAAAATATACTCTTGAAGAAAAAACTACGTAGCCTATTACTAATATTACTTTATTCGGTTATTTTCACTTATTTGTGTTTTAAATAATAACAAAAAAAGGGAATTCCTCGATTTAAAATGGTAAAATCAACTTATCAATGCTGTCTGGGTTCATTTAAAGTTTCATAAATTAGAATAATTGAAATTCACTTTTTTTTCGTTCCATTTTTTAAAAAAATTCTCATCAGGAGGCGCAGATATGTTTCTTTTTTCCGCAAATTTATGAAAATATTTGTTGACCTTCCTTTTCTAATGTTATAAGGAGTGCAGCTATTAGGATAGATGAGGATTGAAAAGTATACAATTAATTAGTGTTTCTGAAATCCTTGTCACGTCCACAGAAAAAAAAGCAGCCGAAATTTTGAGTGGAAAATCATTCTTCAATGTATTCTAAATAATAGAAGCTATCAAAACACTTTTAATAAAAATAAGCTGCCTATCATCATCAGGCGACAATTCATTCAGTTCAAATTATAAATTTCCCTTTGAAGATTCTATAAAAAAAAGGAAGCAACTGAAAACAGTGTTGAATTATCGGAGTTTCGTTGATTGCTTTGATTCGAAGATGTGGAATATAAGCCAAATAAAATTCTGTTATTTTTTTAACAAAATAAAATCACTTAAAATTCTTCGCAAAGCCCATTTAATACTGATAATTCAAAACGAAACCAGTTTCAAACTGAAAATTGCCCCTCGAAATATGTAATAATATTAAAAGTTTGATTTACAACAAATAAAATCATTTTGGGAAACTAGGAACTGTCTAGGGGAAAAAAATCTATTTTGAAAATTCTAAAGAGAGTTAACCACTGCATTTCATAATTATTGATTCTTTTTAATCATTACTTAACTTTAAAAAACAAAACATTAAAAAATAACATTATTCATCAAAAGAATGAAATCGATTTTCTTCCCCCTAACCCCTAATTTTTTTTTGACAATCTTAAACGAGAAAAAACCTATAAAATATTCTTAATTTATAATTATTAAGATCAAATTTTAAAAACCCACCTTATTAGTGCATTATTTAATATATTCGGACATAATTCATTACTAAATATTTTATTGATTATTCATAACAATTTGTTTTCGAAATCACGGTAATCGCTGATTTAGTTACAAAACATTAAAATAGATCTCCATCAAGAGCATGTAACTATATTAAATTTCAACACTCAAGCACATAAGAAAAGAGTGAACAGTCAAAAAACAAAAAATCCCATCTAAAAGGAAACTAGTTAAATAAAAATGTATGAAAAAAAGAAGGGGAAAAAATCAGCCAACGTGTTTCACAATCCTCGATCCTTTTTAATTTTCACTTACCTTGGAAAAATATGCAGCGATACTTTTTTTTAAAGAAAGAAACAAAGAAAAAGGAAAGGAAGAAAAATAGGTGAGACAGTTTTCTTCTTCAGAATATTAAAAGATAATGTCCTCGAAGATACCTTTAGTTTAAAAAAAAATACACATCGAGGTAGTGCGTTCATAAAATGCTAATGAGAAGGAAAATGAAATTCGAGAAGAGTTCAAACGGACAAAGAAAAAAAAAAGAAAAGAGGGTGAAACATGATTAACATAAAAATCATCCGGATCCCCAACCGAGGTGGAAGAAAAGATTCCTAAAGACTTAAGCGCGTGCCGGCGTGTATATTAATGCCAGGTTCAAATCGGCTACCTGAGAGTTAAAAAGAAAGCCCTTAATTCGAAGGAGACATAAAAATTATCTTCAGAAATAATCTACGAGATTACAGGGTTTGGCGACGTGTGGCGAATTATCTCTCTGTTGGCGGCCGACTCGTTTCTTATCGATATCGCCAAAGTTTCCGCACGATTTCTGTGAGAATTCGTAACAGCACCTAACAAAAATTTTAATTAAATCATTTTTTTAACATTCTGATAAGATAAAATTAATTGCATTTTCGAGTAAAGGATTTAAACATTAAAAAAATCGCTAGTAAAATGTATTAAAATATTAAAATCGCTAACATGAAATACATCAACGGTTCAGTGCAATTTGGTAACATTCCCTTTTTGATACTGCATGAGGATAATACGGACGTGGTAGTTCCGAATTACAATTGACATCTTAGTTAGGAATTCCTCATCCTTTCACGCCATGCCGATGGAAGGACGCGTTATTTTTAATCTGAGTGAGTTTAGGCTAAACAGTACATATTAAGGCCTTTTCTTTTCTTTCTTTCTTCCTTTTTTTTTTTTTTTGGTCAATTTAGTTTTATACATATTTTTAACAAGTCACCATATTTTTAACTTGAGTAACCCTGCTGATTATTTATATCAAGAAGCTTTATAATTTTGCTTATATATTTATTTATTTATAATAGGTCATATTTATTTATTATTTAAAAACATACTATTCTTTATTAAATATTGTATTAAGTGAATAGAATGAAACAGACTATAATTCATTATACTTAGCGAAGTATTGCTTCCATTCTTATGTTTTATGATTCATATGACTTGTATTCTCAGAGATTTGTAAATTTATTTTTTTATGAATATATATATTTGATAGTTAAGCTGATAACAGTTTTCTAAATCATTCTACATGCAGACAATCAACCTTAGATAGTTACCTAATTTTTGTAATCGGAAATCTCTTATTGTTCCCGATATCCAATTCAACAAAAATGACAATAATGGGTATCGAATGTTTTATCTTTAAATCTCAAAGGCAAAATTGTTAAAACAGCTCCATAAGGTAGAACTAATTGAAATAATTTTTACTCAGTTCAAAGCATAAAAATTATGACATTTTTATTACTATTATTTATAATTTGTGGGGGGATCAAGGGATAATCAAGGGATTTTTAAAATTTAAGATCAATTTCCCAAATAAAAATCTGAACTAACGAAACAAATTGATATTATTAGTATTAACTTTTAAATAGCAAACAATGCTTAGAAAGAAATATATGAATACTTTAATATAATAAAGAAGGATATCAGAAAAAGTGAAAATGGAGAATGGAAAACCAGATAGACACCCTTTTTCCAATTCATTTTCTAAACAGTTACCAGCATTTTGCATTTCCTTCCAATTTACCTGTTTATTACTTTGATCCCATGAGGCATATAAAAAGGGTGATATTATGTAATAATTTACGATTAATAGAAAATAAAATAGTAAAACCATTTTATTTTTGTATCATTATCAACAGAAATTTCACAGAAGTGCAATATAGCAGCTTAGTAGTAGGGAACCAGGGATTTTTCGCAGACCACTAGAGAGAAAACACTGAGGACAAGCGTCTATAATTAATTTTCCGACACATCAGGTAGAATAGTGGTGGCCTGATGGTAAGGTCTTAGCTTGGGAGCCGGAAATTCCGATTCCACCAAAGAACTGCCATGTAAGCGGGTTTGGTGCACTTAAAAATCCATCGGGACTAAATGTCCTACCGTTGGCATGATGTGTTTGGAGAGACTGCCAGCACAAGCATCGTTCTCGTCATCAGACAGAGATTCAAAATTAAAAGTTCCGTCCCAAAATAGTCCTAGTGTTGTTTTAGAAACGGAACACTAAGATAGCTATCTAAAGTTTCATCTAAAGCATTAGTTCAGTGGGAGGTATGTGTACGCAAAACAACAACTAGTAATGTATTTCAAGTCGCTTTTTTGTCGTCAATATTATATAGTTTAAAACAAGTCGAATATGTGCACGGATTCTTCGTCGAGCTACAAATAATTTCTGCTTCAAGGAATTATGGAAGAAACGCTTTTAAAAACTCTAATTAATTCCTATTTAATTAAATAATAAGATATGGGAAAGGGGGGATATAGACACTTCTTGAACAAATTCAAGGCTGAATGAAGGGTGTTGTAGTTGCCGAGGACTTGGCTACGGCGGACATATAAGATTTAGTGGTCAGAGCGGACACATTTCTTCACAATCTTAGATCAGATAAAGAATGCAGATAAATAAACACTTTTTAAAATCTCAAATATAATTTAAAACAGTATTTTAAGTTAAAAATCTCTATCACGTGGGATTACGGTTTTTTTTACCGAAGTTTTCTGTTTTTATCGATTATCGAATTACAAGGATAAATAAATTTTTGCCAATCAAATTTAAATATTTATATTAAATTGTTAAGATATAATGGAAATGCATTTTAAACATAGCGAAATGAAATAAAAACAAAAACTTTCAGAGAAGCATTCAAAAATTAATTGTAAGTAACAATAAATGAAGGGTGTGAATGAATTTTAAGAATTTTGTGAGAAACTGTATTTTAGAGTCAAATCAATATTAGAACAGGTGCAATTGCCATAAAATTAATTAGTTCCCTTAAAGAAAGTAAAAAATAAATACTAGAAGTATAATATATAAAACAGATACAAGTAAATAAAAGAAAGATAAATACAAGTAACTAAATACTAACTAACCTTTATTGTGAAGACATAAATATCATTTACCATTGGATTTAGTCCAACTTAGTTTCAAAACTTATTTTACATGTACTTTTTTTTTATTCCAATGTCGCCTAATTTTCTGGCTTTCTAATTAAAAGACATTTTTGGGGGGTTTTCTTTTAGTATTTAACTAATAAATGGACATTAGGCTGGTTTCTGCCAATGATTGCATCAAATTTGGAATTCCACCATTTAAAAGAATTATTTGTCCTATGACGCTGTCTATATACATTCCATACTATTATAGGCATATTCGGATTGCTCCACAAAATAATCAATGAATGTGGTAAGTCTGTCAATACCAGAAGCCTTTTCCCATAACTGTTCCAAGCAGAATCTATATGCTCCATCGGCAAGTAAGCTAATGCAGAAATCATTCTACAGACATTTCTTACATCTTCGTTCTCTTTACATTCCTTTACTAGACCCATTTCTTGTATCTTACGTCGCAAACATTGATTAAAATTAAAGTTACGACCGGAAACAGTCGAACTGGGAAATTCTAACAAGACCGCAACTTCAAAATCTATTTTCATAATGTCCGGCTTCCACTTAAAGCCCCAACGTTTCACTTCCTGAAACATTGCGATACAAGCTGCTTGTGTCTTATCAGGCAGATATGCAAAAAGCGCTGTATAAACGTTGGTCTCTGTTGCTCCTTAAGTCGACGTGCATTGCATGCATTTGAGCAAATAGTTTCGGACAGCTTTTAAAGGTTCCATCCAAGAAAAAGGTCCTTCCATTTTCCAAAAGGTACAGATATTCTTCTCCTCTAAATTCCTATTAGTCAAAACGAAGAAAGTTTTCACGATTAAAAAGCATAAGTGTATCGTTTGCAAACTAATTTGGAGATTTGGGATAGCTCTCAAAGCTTTTTTTTTTTCACTTCTTACATAAAACGGTCTTGACTTTGGAGTATGTCAGTATTTTAGTAAAGAAATCATAGCATTTTTTATATAATTCTGTAAGTTCTTGAAATATCTCGGAAGCGCGAACTAATTTTTCTTCTCCACCTCTTTTTCTTCAAGTATCTTTCCATTTAACTTAGATCTCAGCAACGTTGGACACGCAGGTATGTTCCGTTTTCTTCAGTACTTCGCATTAAAAATTTATCTTTATATTTCTTTTACAACGATGTGTCTTTTCTTTTACACATACCCAACTTATTTATTTATTTTTTCGGTGTAAGCGGTGTGGGTATCAGGGCTCGACTTAGCCTATTTGTGGCCCGGGGTAAAAACTTCTTTGGGGCTCCCTCTGCTTCACTACCTTAGTAATGAAGGACATTCATTAAAAAAGGAAACGCAAAATAATATTTCGATTCAATTTGCCCTCCCCCAAATACGTGGGGGCAGGGGCAATTGCCCCTGCCTTAGTCAGGTCCTGGTGGGTAATCATCTATTAAACTAAACATTCTTTCCTTTTCTTTTTTCTTTCTTTTTTTTGTAGAGAGTAATTTTGTTCAAAGGCTATGGGTTCTATCACAGATTTTTTCCACGATTTAAAATGCCATACAAATTTCATAAAGATCAAACATCTACAGAGAAAATGAGGAAGACCTTCTCTCTGGAAAGTATTGGCTAATCTCTGCAGCAGGTGCAAAGCTCGAAACTGCACAATAGATGGCATGTGACTGATTAAGGAAGCAACACAATAAGTGCAAGTATGTCCGCTCTGTCCACCCAGTCCGCTGAAGCCACTGTCATCTCTGACTACCTAACCGAATGAAGTGCGGGATAGGAGATGTTATCTTATCATGCAGTTATGGTGATCGTAACGACATCTGTATTTCCATCGTATAAAGTCGGATTTTCAATCGTATACATCTGTATTTCAATCGTGTATCAATCAACCAAACAAAAAGTGCAACCTCTCTACTTTTCATATTCTGCTCTCAGTTTACACAATCCCGGATAATTGCTGCCATTATGAAATCGTACGAAAGATCTCACTTTTACGAAAGCGAAAGAGATAATGGTTGCGCGTCAATAAAAGATTTGCTTTAGTAACGGCTGTTATTTCAATATTCTTGCACACAAAAATAATCCTTAAACGGTTATAAACGGTGACCTTCGGAATAATTTGGATATTTTTCTAATAATTTTATCTCATCACAGAAAGCGAAAGCAGAACATCAGTGGCGATTCTTACAGAATTCGATTTCCAGTTTCGTTTTGGGTTCTTGTAGCTTTCTGGATATTTTCGCCATGAAGAAAGTGTCTGCGGTAAAAAAAAAAAAAAAAAAAAAAAACTTATTTCATCCCATCATATATATACATATATTTTTGTTTGTATAATGACATTTCTAAAGTCAGTAGTAATTTCTGAGATCGAGAAATGAGGAATTAATAAATACTATAGTAATCCGGAGGCTGCTTATTCTTATAACACCACCGTCTTCTTCAGATACACTGCAAAACGGACTATTAAGCCAAACAAAATAAGCCAAAGGAATGCAAAAAAGCGATGCATTGCCAAGAGAGAGATGGCTGCGGGATATTATCCTGTCCATTCGCAAAACCAGAAGACGAACGATGAGGTAATAAGCAAGCGGCGCGTCTACCCTTTGACCCTCGAAAAACCTGCCTCCGCCTCCTCCCCTTCGCCGATCCCGCAGGAAAGAAGGGGGAGATGAAAAACCCTCCCAAACGATTTTCCCACCGAGTCGAGTGGACGAGAGCAAAGGGTTGGAATCTTCCCTCATTAGAAGGGGAAGATACCGAGAGGGGGGAGGAGTAATTTTCTTTGCACGACTGCTTGAGAACGGATTGATTGTTCGGCTACTCAAAAAAGTTAAGTCGAGGTCAGCGTGTTCCTTACTCAGAAACAAAAACAGTCTCTAGTTGAACTCTGGCTGGGAGGGAATTTTATCAATATAAAATAGATAAGAATAAAATGAGGTGTTGGAAAATAAAATAACATTTCGAGCAATAAATTTGGAAACACGCATTCGATTCCATTCGGAGATCTGATACTATTTTTAAATATTAAAACATTTAAATTATAACTGGGTAGTT
>JAOUZG010023330.1:2918384-2932097 GCA_026289955.1 Argiope argentata
ATATATAAATTAAAAATATAGAAATATATAAAAAATATAAAAAAATTATAAATTTAAAGAAATATTTATTAAAAGAAATATTTTCAATACGGTCGAAAAAGTAAGTATTTAAAAATCGTTTTCGATAATATTTATTAAGAACATTAATATTTAAAGAAGATTTTTTTAATAATCACAAAATAAAAAGAAAAGCTGTTTGAAAGCTATGAGATATTCAATTTTGCCTAAAATTGTTCTATTTTACAACAAAATTATATATATATATTTCCTTTTTTTTAACTAAAATGCATTTATTTTTAAATCTGTAATATGGTGCAATAAATAATGGAAATGTTCTTCAAAATTCTCAGAATTGTTTTAATGGTTAGAAAACAACAATTATCGGAAACATGTATATTTTTATTTCAAAACATTTTTTTTTTTTTGTAATTTTTTCGTTCTTAAAAATTAATTTGATTAAAATAGAATATTAATTTATAATTTACCAAAACAATTTTTTTTAAGGATTAGTAATGTTTTATAATTTTATTTGTTTTGTTATTATTTATTTATTTATCTTGTAGGGTTTTTTAAAACCTCATGCGTGATGCAGCATAAGCAAAATATTCTTCCTAATTCAATTTATTGTAATAAAAAAAATTCAAAAAATTGCATTTATATAAAAAAAATTGCATTTATATATAAAATACAAAAAATTGCATTTATATATAAAATAAATATAATATTTCGTGAATATTGATTCATTATTGTTTGCATTGTTATCATCTTCAGATTCGCTTTCTACATTTGAAAATTCTTTCTTTCTTTCTTTCTTTCTTTTTTAAAACTTCTGCTAAATTTCAGATGATAATGTGAAACACTGACTCTACAATTTATTATTTGATGAATTTGAATTTTAGAATTAAATTATTATAAAGGTAATAACCTTCTCACACTCTCTTTTCCCCATTGCATAAAATTTAGGAACGTTGGCAGGGCCAAATTGTTTAAATGTTCATTTCCAGAATCTCAGCCATAATAATTGTGTGCTCAATAGAATAGAACAGACAACCGGCTATTGCATGGAATTGGAGAATAATTGACACGAAATACCGTTTTGTGTGTGTGTGTGTGAATTTAGCGTAAATTTATACAAACTAGCATACGATCTTTGGGGATTAATTACTGGTATGCAATTAATACATAAATACCGGAAAAACAAATACGTGTTTTGGATGACTTTTTCCGGACTCACTGAAACTGACACAAAACTACAATTGTATTCAAAAGATCGCATACTAAATTTCATTTATTTAAATCATTACGTTTTTTTAATTATTGCATTCACAAGTATGCAAAATGACAGACCGACAGACAACCAATTTCTTAACCGATTTGCATGAAAATTTGATTAGAATCGACATTTGGGTTTTGAAAACCTTGAAGTAAATTTCATTCACGAAATTGTTGCATTTTAGAATTACTATGCATGTGAATGCAATGACTCACATACTATTAGAATGCATGCATGCAAAAGTACAGACAGACAATTCCTTGTCGGATTTCGTTTGAAATTTGATAATATTCTACAATTTAAATGAGTAGCGTTCACACTAAATTTTATCGCTCTGATTGTTTATATTCTCTGTTTATCGTGTTCATTTGTAAACAGAAACGCGGTAAGATAAATTTCTTCTAGGAGGTGATTATTCGAAATTCGATAGAAATCGACAAAGAGAGTGTACCAGATTTCATGCGTCTAACTTAAGTTGAGTTTGAGCAATCGCATTTATAATTTCAAAAATGTTTTTTTAGAGTGAGAAATGTTCAGATATTTCTCACTCTAAGAACACATGAACAGAAATTAAAATCTAGAATTCGAATTTTTTTTTAAGGATTACAATATTTTCTCTCTCTGTTTACTTCATGCAGAAGTAAGGGGAAAAAACCCTAGAATCTATCAATCAAAAGGATTAACTAACAATGCACGTTTTAAGAAAGATTATTTCATACATAAACACGAAAATAAAGAGAAGAAAACGTATAAATCTCCTTTCTTAAATACTGTACTTAAAAACAACTCTTTGCAAAGAGAAGATACCAGACCGAATTTGTATTCTTCAAGCTCTTTTTTTAAAAAATTCTTCAAACCTCAAGCTTTCCGAACTCATCACCGGGATTTCGGAGGGAAAAAACTTCGCAAATCCCTACTTTAAAATCCGATACGTGCAGTGAAATAAAACGAAAAGTAAGGGAGAAAGTAGGAAAAGTTCCTTTTTTTCTCCCTTCTCTACATTCCGTATCGAAAGAGAAGCTAACTTTTGAAAGAAAGAAAAAAAATGGGCAATGAAAATTTCGACACTGCACATACCGCATCGATCAAAATGGCCGGAAAAGCCGATTTCGCGCGTTCTTACGCATCCAAAAATATATATGAATGTGCCAATAGATGGTGGTTGAAGAAAAGGGTGGAGGGGGACGAGAGACCATCCCTCCCGTCTCCGCATCTTTCCCTTTAAACTCAAAATTGAAAATGGCGTGTGAGGTAAGAAAGTATTCCTTCAGAGCGTTTGTCTCTTTTTTCCTTCGGGATCGAGGGAAAAGAATTCAAATAAAATTCACAGGAGCATTTTCTGGATGCACCCGAAATAAGCACTGCAGAGTGGATTTCATTACCTGCAGATATGCTCTGAAATAAGGTGGTCGAATTTTGAGATATAAAACTTATTCATTGGAAAAAGGATGTTTACAAGGTCCGAGTGTTTTTCTGAAAAGTGGGCAAAATGGAATTTTATTTCATAGCAAAAGAAGTGCCTTGTTTTTCTTCGTGGTTATTTTTAGGTCTGAAAGGAATAGGTAGAGGTGTGGAAAGAATATTTCCCATCATTTTACTATTTGTTTAGGTACAGCCCTGATGAGTAAGCTGGGGAAAATAAATGAATTCATTTTATATATTTTATTTAATCATAATTATGACAGCATAAAGAATAGAAATAGTATAACCTGTAATAAAATATATTCAATTTAAGCAGATAAATAACTTATACACCAATAAATAAAACCAAATACAATATTTTGTCTTGAAGCTAACATATCAAAAAGTCATTGACATATCAGAAGGGAAAATAGTTTTAAATGCCTACAATATAGCTAAAAATTCGGGAGAAAAATTATAATCGTGTCTTTGTTGTTTGATTTCGATTGTCTAATCCGCTGGAATAGTCTGGGGCTTCTATTAAAGAATCTCGGATTCTGTTCTCCATTTCTCTCATCATATTCGGGAATCTTTGAAATTTCAAAACTTCGAGGGATTAACATCCTCATGTTGGAGAAGAAATCTAAATTTTTTAAAGATTAACGTCTTCTCTCTAACGCAAAAATCTGAACACTCAAAAAGATTAACACCCTCATGTTCTTAATAAGCAGAAGAGTTCATGTTAATAGAACCTTAATCTTCGAGCGATTGACGTCACGATGGTGCAGAGTTGAGTTTGCTAAATGAAGGTTACTCTGAGTAGTAGTTACTCACACTATTTGATCAGGATTCACATGGATAATATCTGCCCCCCCCAAACGCCGGTTAATTCCAAAATAATACCCAAAAGTAAAAACAACAACAACTTATATTTGGTTAATGGGTTGCAAAATCTTTAAGAGATACAATAGTTTTGAATAATTACAATAGTTTTGACAAATATGAAATACCAGTAAACCCTCCTTACTTTGAGGACTTGATGTTATAGTGACACTTATGCAATTTATTGGGAATCACAACTTTATATGTAATTGGTCATTCAGCTACTATCTTAAAAAACTGGGACACAAGAAATTAAAGGATTTCATTGGTGATAGTGCTTATGAAAACAGTTAAGTGCATATAAAATATTTTACGTATATAGTTTAAAAAAGAATTATGGAATGATGAAAGAATGTTTTAGGTAATAAATTAAAATTATGTTAAAAATTGGTTCTCCAGGTACTAATTTTTCAATGAATCACTTTTTAATCAACATCAATGAAAATTGCTCAAACCCTTTTTTGAATGAAAGCAGACTGAAAAAAACTTTCGGCTTTCCCAGATATATTGAGCGGAAATTTCAAAGGTGTTTTTTTTTTCAAGCAATGATTTAATTTAATGCCAAAAATTAAAGGTGATCTAACAAAGCTTATCCCCACTTCATTTAAATTGCTCATTTTTTCTCTAGATCCAAGTCTTTCCGTGAACTACTTTTAACTCAACGTCAATGAAAACTGCTCAAACAGTTTTTTGGAGGTAGCAGATCGAAAATATCCGCAGTCTTCTCAGATCTACCGAGCGGAAATAGATAAGGTTTTTTTTTTCAGGAAATAAATAAAATTAAATTCAGGAAATAAATTAAAGGGATTTAACAATGTTTATTTTCCTTTCATTTACAGAGCTCATTTTTTCTCTAGATCCAAGTCTTTCCGTGAACTACTTTTAACTCAACATCAATGAAAATTGCTCAAAAACTTTTGAGAATGGATGCAGACTGAAAATAACCCTCGGCTTTCCCAGATCCACCCAGGGAACGCTAGTTAACGAAGCAACACAACAAACTGAATTTCGCGTGATGATTTACACCAGCAAATTCCATCATTTCGCACGCTATCTTTGTGTGGAAGTAAAACTTCCGGTGGAGAGAGGAGCTTGAGAAAGCTCTCTCTCTCTCTTCTCCTTCACTTAGCACATCCCATCCATTACTCCTCCGCGCGGAGAGGATCCTCCTTTTTAGACCCAGCTTCTTGATTTTAACAACTCGATTATAATAATAAGCAGCTGCCAGCCATCTCCAGAGAAGACGAGAGGAATTTATGGCCAAAACCAGCAGCGAGACGTTTATACGTCCATTATGTATTTATGGAACCGGTTTAATTCGGATTCTCGTCTTGTTTACGTGGCACTAATACACTTATTTGCATAATTGCCTTCATTTCCACTCCGGTTGTAAATGCCAAGCAACATTATCAACCATTAGATGACTTGTAAGTCCCGTACCCAACGTAGGTTCCTTGCCTTTTTATTTTTTATTTTTTTATATTTTGATGATAATTATTCCTTCCCCCCCCCTGGATTGAAATAGGAGTTGGCTTTATTTAATTGGCAATTTGTTAACAAATGTTCCTCATAAAAACAGTAAGTTATTTTGCTCTTATGATAGCTATTATCTTCCCACGTTTTTTTTCCAATATTATCTCTTAAAGAGAGGTAAAAGAAGTTCATTTCAACTTGAAATTGCACATTTCAAATACAACGGAAATCAGTATCGAGTGGAAATCAGTATCGGAAATCAGTATCAACGGAAATCAGATAGAGGTTTAGAAAATAAGAAACTACGCTAGTGGATTTTTATAAAAAAGAATTATTTAAAGCAAATTTTGATGAATGTAACAAAACGTGCGAAATGAATTTTTGTTTTCAAAAATCTGAAATTTAAAAAGAAAAATTGTAAAAAAAAAGGCAAACATTGACGGCAATGCTGTATGAAAATCAAGGCGTAAATATTAATAAAAAAATAAAATACAGGGTACCTACTAGTTCGGGCTTATTTGTCAATTTCCTAAATGTTGGATATTGACATCCTTTTCTACCTAAAAATATTCTAAACAAAATATTAATAATAATATTTGTTATTATTCCAATCAATAAAAATACTATTGAAGAAATTAAGATGTAAAAAAAATTTTTTCACAAATCTTCTTTCCCATCCCGAATTTATTGTTCACATTGAGCAGAATTTTCATAACACACTAACAGTTTAAACAATAAAAGTCCCATTCTACTGTAGCAGAAACTAACCGAGTTATGAAGCTTTAAGCAAAGTTATTTAAAATATTTAATTTTTGCATGATTTTATTTTTACTCAAAGAACTTCAATTAAAAATATTCAACTTACCTACTTTACGTATAAAAACGTGTTTTTAAAAACCCTTATTTTTTTCTTCCTAGTAAGTGTCAAAATTAGATTACTTATTAGATTAGTAATTGTAATTAAAAATACGAGTCGTTAATTTCCGAGATTGCTTAAATATGTTTGAACAGCAATAGAGAGTTCCCAAGAGAGGCAATTTAGCCATTTCACGAGCGACATCTTGTATACGTAATCCAATCGATTCCACGGAGTCATCCTTTACACAACTCGCACAAATGACGTCACGGAAAATAACTGGAATCTTCAGAACTTTGTCGACTGAGCAGGGATGGAAAGGGAACAGAAGAGAAATAAGGCAATGGGGGAGAGGGGATAGAAATCGAATCTCGGAACAGCTGATCCTCTTGTCAAAAGTAAAAGAAATTCTCCAGTTGCGTTTGTCCTGTTTGTTTGAGTCAATTTTTCCAGTCCATGTTTCCCTCCGTTTTTCTTTATTTGTTTATTTACTTTTTTTTTTTTCAAGAATAAACTATCGACTTCTCTTTTTTCGTAGCAAAGCAAATGTTTTCCTTAAAGAAGAAAATTTGTCAATGTTTATTTCAAATTCTGACAGAGCTCTGAGACCAACTTTGTTTTGGTTACACATAAGCTCAAAAATTCTTTGTTTCCCTTCCGCCATAATTCACAAAAATGGTTCCAGAACAACAACAAAAAATTTTTAAGGGGGGAAGGATCTTTTCTTCTTTTATTTCTATTTCGTGAAGGAAACGGAGAAAATGTTTTTAAAAAGTTTCAAAGTTTTTATTGATTTGTCGTCATGCTTCTACGAAAACTAGAAAATTCCATTTTTCAAAAGAAAAACTATAACATTTATCCCCTGAAATGTAAGAAATGCAGCCTGTTATTTAAGTGATTATTTATTATAAATTTCTGTTTCTGGATTATATCGAGTCTATCAAAAAAACAGGTTTAAACCGGATGCATTCTAATCATTCTAATCGTGTTTCAAATTGCAATGCTATCAATAAAACTGCATATCCTTCTCGATTACTATACAGATAATAGCAATATAAACAGAAAATTCTTCTGTACAAAATATTGACTGATCTATTCAATCAGTAATTTGATAAATAAATGTCAAATTCGCGAGCAGCTGTCTTGGTATAATTCAATTCTGGATTTTAAAAATAAATACAGCTGCAAAAATAAATGCAGTAGACTCTCAAATATCCGGCTTAAGGAGCAGGCCGGATAACAAAGAAATTGGATACATCGGAGTTTTAGGAACTACTTCTTTGCCCACCAATACTAGGAAACAAAAATTTCGTAACAAACCTCACAGTTATTATTCGTATTTTCTCCCTTCTTACCGAGTATTAAACCCTCCATTTATCCCAAGTCGCGCATTATGGGAAGGCGGCCGCGTCTCGGTAAATCAGAGAAGCAGTTTTCGGTACCTCGTCGAGTTAAAATAGAAGGCCCTGCAATCATAACCTATACATGTTCATACACAGTGCTGCACGCTTCAAGGCTTTATTCGGAAAAAAAGTAAGTTAAAGGATATACACTTCTCACAATTTAACACAAATTCTGTAATGCTAAACTTCAATGCAGGAAACATAAACACTGTTGCCAACACAACGCTTTGTCTTTTTCATTGAATAGTGATGAAAGTAGATAAGTCCGGATAGTCGTGAACAAGGCACTCGGGAATGTACTGTATTAAAAAGTGACGGATAAAATTTAAATAGTTTCATTTCTATTCAATTAAATTCGTTTTAAGAAATTAAAACAACGATTTTATGGTTGCCTTAATTATGGAGGTTTATGGACTATGGGACTGAAACCAAAGGGATAATGAATGACACATTCGGGACGTCCTTTTTTTCACTTCTCCTTCCCCACCCCACTCCCTTTTTATCTTATTAGTTTGTTTTGGTCTTAAAACCCACAAAAATATACGCAAACATCAAATTTTCACGTCAGCTTACAAGATTCATTTCTCTTATATCTACAGCCTTTTCATTTCTACCTTGTGCATTGTGACTACGTGATATAAATCCCCCTGAAATCCACTTTGTATGTGAAGCTCTATCGCTAGCACGCTAATACGACAAGGAAACTTGAAGCGTAAATGCTTTTTCATATGACAAGTCTTATTAAATGCCCCCTTTTAAATTATGAAATATATACTCATTAAAGGGAGGAAACTATAAGTAAATCTTATTCGTTTCGTCAATCAACGAAAAATGCTAACATTTTAATGCGTGATTATCATAGCAAAAACAATTAAATATTTTGTGTACACTGACATGTTAACAATGTTACACATTATAAAATTTGTTTCAGTGTTGATACAGATCAAACAAAAACCATTTATTGTTGTTGAGAATTTTAATAATGCATCATATATTTTATTTTCATAATAGCATTTTTGTTTTACAGAAAAACAAAACTTATAAGTCTTGAATTTTCAACATGAATATGGAAAGTTGTTTATCGGATGTTTTCAATCCTTTGGTGAAAGCGATCCGTCTCCAGATAAAAGGATTTATTTCCTCCAGATTTTAATTAAATAACTTAATTACGTTTACTCATAAGAAGAATGAAAAATTAAATAAAGAAAGACAACAAAAAAGTGGAATCAAAATTATTTTTCAGCAAATTTTAACTATTGATTTTAATCCATAATTACTTCTTCAACAAAAATTGCAAATCGAATTTTCAATTGTATCACAAAAATGTTCCGAGCTGTCAAAAGCTGCGATGAAATCAAGAATGGGAATCGTTCTCAACTATTTACTCTTTTAATTTTAATCGCAAAAACTATCCTGTGTAAGAAACGCATCGAGAATCACCTGTGCCAGGATTCATGTACATGTCCAAAAAAGAGGATGGATTTTAAAAAAAACTAAAGAAGGAAGAAAGAGAGGAGGAACAAGCCGAGAAGAAATTTTATTGGGAACTTTTGTGGCAGGTAGAGGATTATTTCATGAGAAGAGCACACAAGGATGAAAGGTCTTTTCATCGAAAGCTCGTGAGAAAGGCAAATACCTGTGGCATGACACGAATAGTGATGGTGTTTCTCTCTCTCTCTCTCTCTCTTTCTAACAAAATGAAATTCAGGGGAGGGAAATTTAAGCTGCACAAAGTATTCCAAGATTTTTAATCTTTTACAGATAGGAGTGGATCACTCTTTAATCATCTGAAATCTTTTAACAAATTAATGAAAAAAAAACTATTTCAATGCATCGAAAACGCATCGTTTGTCATTGATGTTTCCAAGAAATACAACCGTGAATTTTTCCACTGAATTTCACGCATTAAAGAATTAGCTCCTGAAGAGGCGGTATTTACCTAAAATTAAATCTGCTATGAATAAGCCATCCAATGAATAAAAATGAGTTGAACGCAAAAAAATTAAATAGTTTTTAAAAATAATATTAATATAATGAAATTTTTTTTAAAGTTTCCTTCTTTATGAAAAAAGAACTTATGCGCATATCATTTCTTATGTTTCTCTTGTTTCATTACTAAAATTAAGCATCACTCGTAACACTTTCCTTTAACCCTTTATTTACCGAATTATCTTAATATTAATTTTTCAAGTTTATTTTTAAACCATTAGTTAAATTTGGTTGCAGAATAAACCGAGAGGGGGGACTCTTTTTTATTAATTAAATTATTAAAACAAATGTTAGTGTTTTGGTAGTTGATATCTACATCTTTTTATTGAAATTACAACTACAAATTTTTCAAGTTTACTTTTAAACCCCTAGTTAAGTTTTGATGAAGAATAAACCCAAGAAAAATTAGTTAAATTAATAATAATAAAAAATTTCATGTTATTTTTCAAATGATACCTACAGTTTTCTTTTGGAAGTACGTCTTTCGAAAATATTGTTAGAAATAATAATAATGTAAAGATATCAGACGGATTTAAATGGCACTTTAAAGGGTCACAAAAATAACTGCTTAGTGAATAAATTGCTCTTAAAAATGTGTACAAATGTCACAATTATGCAATCGTGAAGCAATTCAAAAATACTTGAAGTAACACTATTTTTGTAAACATCACAGTGGGGAATGTAAGTCGGTGTCCTCACACAGCGGTTAGGCGCTTTCCACGTTCGAGCCCCGGTTAGGGCATGGTTGTTCTGGGTGTTTAAATGTATCCGTCTTTAAAAGGGGCCTGTGCAAGCGAATGTGATGAGTGTGTAGCTAAGTCGCACTTTTGGTCCTAGTTGGAGCTACTTCAAAACAAGAGATACTCCTATCGTCTTAAAACTCGCTGATGCCTCGGCGAAGCTTGTCAGTAGCAAGTGCCATTACTAACAACAAGAAATGTGAAAAAAAAATGCCGACGCAACATTTATCCGAAATTAGTTATTACTATTTAAGTTATCTGAAATGTATTTGATTTTCGTGATCACAATTTCGTTCGATAAACTGCGCTTCATTGGAAGACGTGAAGTGTTTAAGAAGGGTCAGTAAAGCTAAATCTATAAATAGTACGTTGCATCTGGGCTTCGTATAAATCAGTTCCACGATTTACAGAAGATCTAGAAGGCACCCATATCGAACCCAGGTTGTTTATTTGGTAGGGGGAGAAAAACTCCAATTTCTTTGCTATTTCATATACACACATTTTACATTCAAAACCGGCAGTCATAAAACAAAAATAAATCTGCGAGTCGTCAATCCTTCTCAGAAAATACATCCTGAAATAAGAAAAAAAAATGTTTTATCTCCCATCAGCACTGACATTTCTCAAACAGTTGCAGGCATTAAAGCTCCATAAAGTCGAGTGAATGAGCAAACAAAAGCAATACCAGAAGGTTTGTTTGACGAAAGAGGCCAACGAGATAGCTTGTTAACAGCTTTATCAGGATGCGTGCGATTGAAGCTCCGGCACTCGTAAACAAAGATAATGCGCGACACGAGAAAACCAAACAACATTAAAAGAACATTTGAGACGGCTCGTTTTCTTTGCTCACATCTCGATTTCGATTATGTGCCTGGGAATGACTTTTGAAGTGAATTTTTTGTCTAAGACTTCGAAAGTGATTCCCCCACCAGTTACGTGCAACGGCATTCTGCTTAGTGTTAAGAAATCGTGATGAGTGCACAAAAAAACAGGAATAAAAACCGAAGCAATATTTTCCCCATAAATCATGTTAAAAATTTTTTAAAAAATATTAAAAAATTAAATACTGAAAATAGTTTTTCTAAAAGTGTCTCGCATTTTACTTAATAAGCTTGTAATGCCAAAGAAAGCCTTGCATGCTTTGGGGTATAAGGGTTACAAAATATTTTTTGAAGTGAACTTCATATTTTCACCGAATCTAGTTTGTTATCCTTGGCGAGTTCATTAAATTTAATCGATTAATCAATGGTAAGTTTAATAGCATTCAAAAAAAGAAAAGAAAAGAAATTGTCTTTTTTATCCCCAATTAAAATAAAATTTTGCTACAAATCTATACTTGCAGTCACAAAATTTCATACCAAATTTGATACTTTTAATTTGTTGCGTTTTTAAATTACAGCTTACATGTTTCTGAATGTACAGACCGACAGACAATCAGACTCAATCATCAGACCACCACAATTAAGTTGATAATTAGAAAGTCGTCATTCTACTTCAACAATAGAAAGTAGATTTAGACTTGGTCACACATATGACAAAAAGTCACTAGTGATGGAAAGATGTTATTCTAAACGAAATCGTTTTAATGTTATGAAAATATTATATTTTAATTTATGAATGGATCAATTTTTAATTCATTTTCATAAATCGAATGCTGGAAAAATATATCAGAATAAATAATAATTCTAAAATTAAATAGCTTCGAAAATTCATGTTCTATATATGCTTCAAATATGCTTCGAAAATTCATGTTCCAAATATCAACACTCAGTAATCCAGATCTTATACTGTAATAGAATGCAATTTAATTACCTTCCAGAAGGCGATTTCTAGATTTTATTTTTCATGCATTTTACCCAAGATACAAAAAATTATTTTTTAACCTAATAAATTTCCTAGGAAAATTTATTTTTCAAAACAAAAAGAAAGATTTCAAGTGATAGCAAACCAAACCATATAGCAGCTGATTCCAATTATCCTAACATATTACTTGAGAAGCGAAAAAAAATGAAATTTACCATTGCAAATTTCAAGTTATCATGTCAGAATATTATATTTTTTAAAGTCACGTAGCATCAGTCAGATAGAAAAAAGTCATGCTCTCACATGACTCATATTTCGCAATCAGCACCATTTAGAAAAGAGATGGTTTTTGACCATGTCAAAATGAATCAAGCTCCAAAACTTTTTTTGCCAGCTAAGAAAAAAAAACCCTGAAAATTATTTATTACGTTTTCATTGTTTTTTCCCTCGATACCTTCTTCAAGCGATAACTTCTTAGATCCTGCCCTTTATTGGCCAGCCTGGAGAATCGGGTACATGGCAGACACTCGCACCGAGTTTTTACTTTTTGTTAACAATAAGTTATCAAATATGACAATCTTTATTATTATTTCTAATAACTGTAATATCAATAAAAATTATCCCTCAAAAGCCGCAAGTCACCAATTTTCTGCCAGAGCATTTTGAGGCATCAAAACCCCAAAACCAAAACAACAGCATGTGCTCATAAAATTGAGAGGGGGGAGAGGACACGCAACAATTTATAAACTTAAAACAGCTGCACTACATCACGAAGCATTAGCCTTTCCAATTATAGCGTTTCCATAGACCACTTTATAAAAGCTAGATAACATGAAAAACACAAATTTTAACTGGGTTGATTATTTTGACTGCCTTGTAACGAATGAAGTACATTTCTGAGATCTGTAGAGAATGCGGTCTCAGGCAAAGAACAATGACTTCAATGTCCGGTACTTTCATCCAGTAATCACCTGCTCCGCCCTGATCCTCTCGGAACAGGTGATCCGAACGATCACGTAACCATCTGCCCATCTCCGGAAACGTCTACCCCCGATGGCTGAATGGAAGGGAGCCATAATGGCCGAAACCCGAAGCACGCGAATCACTCATTTTGACGAATAGAGCACTCATCCTGACTTTGCATAAATGCAGATGGATGATCGGTTCCCAGATGGGATTCGCATGGCAAGAGCCTCTTAATTTAGTGATAGGAGTCGAGGTGGAGCGTTCGTAATCCGGCAAAGGAAAGGAGCTTCGGCAATCCAACTAACGGAATAATTTAAGCAAACCTTACTAACTACAGTAGAGTTTGTGTCACGAGTAAAGCATTAAAATCAAAGTGGCAGGAATAAATTCTCAATATGAAGAAACTTCCAACTTTCTATGCAAATCAATAATAACACCGACTAACAATTAAATTCTTATGCCAAATGGCACAGTCCAAAATGGTTAATAATATATTTAGAAATATTTCAGTACCATTTGACTTATAATAACTAAAATATACAATATGTTTGAAAAAATTATGCAATTTTGAAATGTTTTGAAAGTTTCTACTGGTTTATAGATTTATTTTTTCTCTGTGATTTTCTTACAAGTATATATATAGAGACCAAAATAAAATACCTTTAAAAGATCCCTTTGTTTCACTTGCATGATTAAGCGCGTGTCGAAGAAATCCTCATCGAAATCTCATTGTATATAAGCACTGTAAAAAAATATTTTCCCTATCAAATTCTTATGGTATTTGAGACCAGGGATAATGATTTCCCTCCCTTTTAGGCTTTAGATTTTCGTCATTTCGTTTTATGTCGTTCTTTGTTGTGCAAGTCGCTTTTGCTTGTACATAATGCCTGCTTCTCGTGATGGAATAAAACGAACTTAAAAATTCAA
>JAOUZG010023330.1:2932497-2952272 GCA_026289955.1 Argiope argentata
GCACTCCATCTCCAAACTTCCAAACCATACCAGCACGATTAAGTTTGGCCTCGAAGGATTAAACGAACACTAGACCCGCTTTCGCGACGGTTACGGTTCTTCGGTGAAAGCGGTGTAGAAACTGAAACCCTCCGGTTCCAAAATCGAAAACTTACTACCAGAAAACTATGGCCTAAAATTATAAGTTATTCACCTCGAAACAAAAAAAGAAAGATATTAGGATAACTTCAGGCAAAAAGTTGATACAAGTCAAAAAAAGAAGATTTATGTGGGAATTCAATTAAAAAAATACTTTCAATGCAGTGCATTTATGAATATTTATCGAGATACAAATTTCGAAACACAGAAGCTCGAAATTTCCTACATAGAAAATTCGAGAGCAATGAGAGCAATAAGCTGCATTTGGAGGATAAAAAACATAATAATTAATATAGATAATTCGAAGCAAATAAAATCAAACGGAAGTGATCATGATGATATGCTTTCGAAGGCAAAATTCAATACAAAAATTTCTTCATTTCTATGATACACCAAAAATTCAAAATAATAATTAAATGAATTTGAAACTTAGCTTAAAAACCAAAATGTTTGAAAGAGATTTTCATAAGAAAAACTAAATTAAAAGTTTCCGAGAGCACTTTTAAGTATAGGGAATAATATTATAGAAATTAAGCAAAATTACTTTTATTATTTGGCTTGTTAACATTCCTAATTTTTAATTGTTTTTACAAATTGATTATCTCTCATCATATCGTCCCGTTTTATCTATGAAATAAGGCTCACATAAATTGATTCTGGAAGAAACCTAATAGTGAATACATTAAGCTCTTAGTATACAGGAGATACATTTTGAAGATTTCTATATAGTATTATTACAATTTAACTTTACACTGTAAACTTAATATTGGTTATTATTTGTATGAAAAAAATTAATCTATACTTCAATCAAGATGATAAAAAAAAACAAATATTTTTTCTTTTGCATCGAAAAAACAAAATTTGATAGCTGTTTTCAAAATTAAATTTTAAAGTTTTAAATTTAATATAAATATAAAGTATCCAAGATCTGGGAAAATCAACAGAAATGCTTTTGAAAATGAAAAAAAAGCAAACTGATAAATAGTTAATCTTCTACATTAAAAAAAAAAAACTTTTTATAAAGTTAAACTGAATTAAACTTTAAAAAATACAATCTAAATATATATAATGCAGAATTGAGGCAGCTTTTCGGATGGACTATTTTGATAAAATATGAAATATTTATGAATAAATTTGATATTAACCGGCAATTTTTGAAATAAACAAATAGCTAATAAAATTTTCACGAAAAAATTAGGTTTTCTTCAGAAGTTTTATCTTAAAATTAATTCCCCGGGAAACCGGAGCATTCCCTTGGCTGGTTATTTTCAGAAACAATGTTAACTTCATCTTAGAAATCCATTTTATTTCGTCAATACACAGCCTTCCCCGCAGGGAAAGTCAATGGAAATATTCCCTCCGCAGATTATTTTGGGAATTTTCTGCAGGCGTTATCCAGGTCTACTACAATATACTTTTATCATTGCTCCGACTCACGCTCTTTCGGCATCATAATTCTGGAGGTAATTAAGAAAGCGTTCTCCTTTCGAAGGAACGCCCTAAAATATGTCTCTGTTGGTATAAACATCTAGACTAGAAATCGTGAACAGGGAGGAAAAAGAATCTTATTCTTCTTAATTTCCCGTATACGAAGCTTAGAGAAGATATTGTAGCGGTCAAAAAATTCAAATTCTAAATTTTGATGAATCTTCCTGCGTTCGAAAAACACATTTGTAGCATTATGCCTATGAATAAGATAAAAACGCTTTGAGCTTTTGGTATATGATACATTGAGAGTAACAGTATTTCCATCAAGCAAACTAAATTGAGTGGATGTCTGTCTGTGCGTCTAACTGAATAAAAGTTACCAGGATAAGTAGAAAACGAAAAAAATACAAGACGGATAAAATTTGGCACACAAATTTAACATCTACAATGTAGATTCCTATCGAATTTTGAGTCCAATCCAACAGAGAATTGATCGTATGTCCATCTGTATTTTCAGAAACATATCAAAGCTATAGCTAGAAAACGCATTGACCTAAATGTATCGAATTTATCACGTGATTGTTTTATGGCTACTGTTGCATTTCCGTGTCAAATTCCTTAAGATTCAGCTTCCCGTCCAGCAGAACCATCTCCCTTTCTAATTTCAGATTAGTAGTGTGGCAAGGATAGTTTCTGCCGTAAATATAAAGCGTGATCATGGACATACATAACTAAAAAAAGAATTCATTGATATCTATGCAATCCTGAATCATTTAACTATTGACACGGGATACAAAATATAATCATTTATTTTCCATAAAATTAAGACTGATTATTGTTTTATCAGCATAACGTATATTCTTCGATTATCGAATTAAAAGGTATTTAATTACAGAAGAAAAATTTAAAAAATTACAATTATCACAGTATATTTAGGAAATGGTCGATATTATCACAAACAAACAATGTGTTGTAGAAGTACTTTTAAGTGAAATAAGTCAGATTACCTGTGTAATTGATAACGAGATAAATTTGGTGCTGTTTTGTTTGGTAATACTGTTGATAGATACTATTTGATTACTGTACACTTAAAATAATACCCAAATTATCATTAGCAAACGAAGTGCTCAAGAAATACTCTCCATAAAAGTGGGGGAAATATTTTGGGTAGTTGTTACAGAGATAAACGTTCTCCGTGAGGAGGTCATAAGGCACACAAAGAAAGGGGAAATGTGTTGAGCAGGTAAATTCTTTACAAGAGGTTTTTTTTTATTCACTCTAAAACTGTCAATTAGCCGTCTTTTCTCCTGCGGGATGCTGAATTAAAGATGTTAGTGGGGGATAGTAACGCTCGCATTTTTGAGTCACGCAGCAAACACCAAGAAACCCGTCTGCCCCTTTTCGCCCCTTAATTTCCCATTAATAACAATTTAAGCGCTTGTAATTCCCTTAATCTCAATTGAAGGGCACGATTAATTCTCTACGTATGGATTAATCAAGGCGAAATTGCCCAAAACCTGAAGATTGATGAGCGGGTTGAGAATCCAAGCGAAAGCGAATCAAGATAATGGAATCGACTTTTAAAGCGGGCCCTTCGCACGGGAAAGGGTCAATTGAAAACAAATTGACCCGCCAAGAAAGTCGAATCTTTTATCAAAACCGAACGGAATAAACAGCACGCCCACCATCTCGAAATTTTTCAAACGCAATTCATCAAAAGAAAGAGAAAGAAGGCTTGCATTGTGTTCGTTCGGAAAATACGGCAAGAAAAAGACCTTCTGGAAAATAAATGTTACATATGTATGCAATGCCAACATTGAAAAATTTAGTCAGATTAAATTGCTTGTGAACTCGGGAAATGATATACAGTGACTCCTGAAATTATCGGTCAACAGTTTGTGAATTGTGCAATACCTCTCGTTTTTTTCTTTTATCAGATGATTTATTAAGCGCATTTACATAGGAAATACAGCCGAGTGTGCAAACGCTTAACTATGTATGAAAGTTTTATTCGCAACTAAAAAAAATGAAGAACGATTTTAAAATTGGTGAAGGGAAAAATTACTATCGCTATCGAAAATATATTTTTCCATTATATATTATGTGACGCAAAAAAACAACATATTAGAATAATGCTGGTGAACACTTAATGGAGTTCAATCATGCAAATATATTTGAAGGATTAAATTAAAATATTATTAAATCCAAACCTCAGTGGTAGGAAAATTTTAGAAACTTATGGAAGCGACGTTATTTCGGAATGATAAAAAAGGAGACGTTTTTGAGAAATTGTCCGATTTTATGTATTCAAAATCAAATAATAAAATATGATCATATGATATAAAAAATTCGCATGTGTCATATAAATCATATGATACAAAAAATATGTATATTTATGACCATATGATGTAAAAATATGTCTAATGTTCTATTAAATTACTAAATTTATAGTGAATTTATTTACTTTATCTATAAAAACATTTATAAAATAAATCTATATGAAATGACATTATATATGCATTTTTACATATACAAATACCATTATAAGTTTAATTCCAAATTATTCGTCTTTATATGCACATGTACAATATTGTTCGTTTTTATTTGTTCATTCATTGCTATTCCTTACAATTATCTCCATTAAATTTGCCATTTAGTAAAGTTAATTTCAGTGCATCAAATGGTGCGAGAATGGACAGAACCTAAATATGAACTGAATCATGTCGAAGGAACCCTAAATTTGAATTAGTTCATAACCTTAGGGCAAGGCAGGACCATCGCAGTTTCATGACTAACAAAGACAGGGCACAGTTTGGAATGAAATTTAGTATAATGGTACAACATCTTCAGGTGCTCATTAAGTAAAATAATAAAAATCCACAACCATCAGTCTTGAGAAAATGGCTGTGAAACTTCCTGCAAAGCCTGTATATCAATGATTTTACTGCATCATCGCATGTTCCGGCGGCGCACTCGGCAGGACATTCACGAAGCATTCCCGAGGCCGGGTCCCAAACGAGCGTTAAAAGAACTTTCCCTTGAGATGGTTTTAAATTGAATTAATAATAAAAAAATAATTTCAATGAACATATTATTAATTTTCTTTGTAAGAATAGAGGTTCCTTCACTTAACATTTGCATGATAATTATTACTATTATTTTATTTTAATTTAAAATGTTTATTTTTAATTAGAAAAAAATTATTAACATTTTGTAACTAAATTAAACATTAATTATAAAAATTCACTTAAAAAGTATATGATGATTTCAAAATTTTATTCTTCAATATATATATATATGTTCAAAGTAAAATTATAAATAAACGCATTTTTCAATCTCAATTTTGATCTTTCACTATACGGTGATTCGAACTTGATTTCTTCTGCAGCTTCCGACACACTAGAGTTATTAGTGTTTTTAAATATTTTCAATTCAAGACTTTAACAAATTTTTGTATTTCCCGAATTCATCAAAGAACGATACAAGAACAATCGTAGTAAAATCCGAGAAAAATTGGTACAACAGAAATCTTAGAAAATAATTTACATGATTACTATGTCGAGGAATTTGCACGTATAGAACACGATTTCTATAGAAGAATTTAAAAGTATTACGCATTGTGTAAAACACAATGGTTGATTTTCATTACTTCGTAAAAGTTTTTGAGTGCCCTTAGAGAGTGGGCGTTTTGATAAGTCTTTCGCTTGCACTTTTTCGCAGCTTGCTATTTAGTTATTAAAATTTTGGATCAAGTGCATACGCATTCGATAAGTTAACATTTGCTTTCTATCGTTTGCTTGCGAATAAAATTAATAATAACCTTTTTTCTTTAATTTTTGAAACATAAGTGGTTATGTAAAGTTAGGACAAATAATTTCTCCTAATAAAAATCCAAAAAAATTAATGATTTTGAAATGATAACATTTATTTAAATTATTTATCATTGTCAAAATTATATTTATAATTATTTTGACTTTTAATAACTAATTTCCAATAATAATTTAAGAATCATGAAAATGAGCATTTATTTTTGCTTAAAAAATTAATAACATATTAGTGCAAACTATTGGTAAATTGTTAACTTCATTTCTAACAATTTTAAAAGGAAATTGTACATTAAAAATACAATTATCCAGAGCCGGCTTGCTGGCACAGAGGCAGCGCGTCTTCCTCGTGTTCTGTGGAGGTCCCGGGTTCGAGTCCTGGTCAGAGCATTTTTATTCTTCTGTGTACTATCTGAGAGATGTGTGAACGTGCCCCCCCCCCTGTAAAAAGAGGTTGTGCAAGCGAATGTGGTGAGTGGGTAGCAAAGTCGTATTCTTGACCCTAGTTGGCGCTACTCAAATACAGGAGACGCTTCATTCGGCTTAATCTGCTGCTGGGTTCAGCAGCGGGCTTGTCCATGACAAGTGCCATTTGACACAACAACAACACTAATCCAGAAAAGAATCCTGTGCTCTAGAATACAAAACAAAGACCCTATGACTGCTTCTCGGAGTCTTGGGGATGAAGACTAATTACTAGCATAAAAGCTATGTTGGAAAGTGTTCGAATCAATTTCTTGAAATGGCCACTTTTGGCGACGAGCTTTTTACCCCAATTGTTGACGTTTTAGGCTGTCAAATATTAATGCAGAATAGTTTATTTATCTATTGTAATTGCACCATGCTATTTGATAATGCAGGAAAAATCAGTTTAATTGAATGACATAATGCGTGCAACTTAAAAAGTTATATATATATATATATATATATATATAAAATTTAAAATTGAAAATCTTACTTCGGTATTAATGTCCTAAGAAATCTTACATTTTTTTCAAAATTTTAATTTTAACATTGACAAAAGCACGTTGTTTGAATACTTTGGATTAAAAGGATTTTAATTTCAAAACATTAAAGATTTGTTGCTACAAAATGCGCGGCATATTTAAAAATTTGCTGAAAGTAAAAAAACGCTGTATTGAAAAAAAATGCATTTAAAAAAGAAAACCTGAGCTTTTATATAATGCAAAAACGAATTTTTGTGAAAAATAAGAAACCATTTCCTATCAGATATTGTTTAACTCTATTTTCGAGTTCAATTAAGCCTTTCCGAGGCTTAATGTTTCTCCTTTTCTTTCTTTTTTTCCCACCTATTTTTCTTCTAAGCGGCCTAATTGTTTGGTGATTCTTATTCAAAACATTTTCAGTAATACTTTCCATCTTCATTCATTAATGAAGCATTGAGCTAATTGCAGCTGTAAAATAAGTTGTAAACATTAATGCAACTGTTTAGAGTATTACTTGAATTTTTCCTTCTCCATTCCACAATCATAAGAGCGAATTTCACGTATATTGACGTTTTATATGTACAGATTGACTGACTACAGCGCAGTAATATTTCATTGAATGAAATCCAAAAATCATTATTGTGTATCATATGTAGTTATAATTTTTTATATACATAAACTAATTCTGGAAATATAATAAAATTATTTTATATTAATTAGCGAACAGAATTCTTTAATTTTTGGCATTTGATCGCCTTCCTTACCCCCCCCCCAAAAACAAGAAGTTTATACAATTTTGTTATCGCAGTTTTCAGTTGATATATGTGGTATTCAAAGATTCATATTCATATGATATTTAATATTATACATATATTAATATCAGGTATTCATATAATATTTAATATCAGGTACATTTATTTGACCTCATGCAAAAAAATTAAATTGATAAAGAAACAGCAATATCCACATTTTAAAATATTCCAACATTTCATCAAAGAATGCATCCTAAATTCAAATATTTTAGGGTTTCTAAAAAACCCAATCTGCGCCTTGAAGTGATTTCAAAATATCCTATAATAAACGTTACAAATTTGTTAGCCACTTTAAAAATGGTACATGGTGTGTTACATAAGTATCTAAATGCATTTTGGGAAGAGCTTAATAGCGAATTTGCTAAATAAAAACATAATTAAAAAAGATCCATCCATTTGGAAGGTTGCGGGCTACATTTGTCTTACTCCATCAAGAATCCCATGAAACATTTAGAGATCATAAGGCGAATCCATAATAATTCCTTGACGACAAGATGATAAAAGATCGGACCTAACTTCCCTCGAAATGGTTGTCAGCACTTCTAAATTTAGTTCCGGGATGCACTAACAGAAGCCTCCTTCCCCTTCGAAGGTAGTGTATAAATAAAGCGTCAATATCCGTAAAATAACTCACCACTAAGAAATACAATAACGCGATGTCTGGAGAAGAAGTTTTGAAGAGCTGTCTACTTAGCAATGACGTCATTCGCTTGTTACGATCTCTTGGCTCGCGAAATTACTTTGCAATGGTTTGGCATCAGTCTTGAAACGGTGGTGATTGGATAATTTATTCATCGTTTATGGAACGTTAAGATACGGTCGTTAGGATTGGAACACAGGGGGATTGTGTATCGGTAATGTGTGCATATTGTGAGATAGCTGTTTGTTACTGACATTGGCACTCATAAAGAGATGTTTTTGTTTAAAAAATTATGAGCTAGGATTTGTTTTATAGCTCATCAAATGGATAAAATAATGTTAAGAATCCGATGTATGTTCAATAAATTTCATATATTGAAAGCTGCAATTTCATTTGAATATTCTTATATTTAATGCTGAAACAGTTAGTAAAAGTATAGTAAGTAACACAAGTTCATTAACAGAATATTTTTTAATGGCTTGATAGAAATTCACAGAAAATTTTATGGATAGTTTTTATCAATATTTTAGAAAGAACGGTCAATATTTAGAAAAAACGGTTAATAGTATTAATAAGAAGTATTAATAGTATTCATATGCAAATGATTGAAACTTATATTAATAAAATTTAAATTTTAAACTAAGACATTTCAGAAATTTATAATAGATGGAGTTAGTAGCGCAACAGATCTAAGTGGTGGAAGGGACAAGATATGACCCTCTTATACGAAATGAGTGTAAAAGGCGTCAAACCCCCCCCCCCCCGTCCTTTCCTCAGCTTAAAAATTAACTTAAAAATAAGGCTCGAGTCGACACCACTTCTTCCCTGTTCTAACACCACTGATTTGAGCATACTAGAATTCATCTTTATAATCATTGTGATGCTTTCTAAATCTTTTCTATGATCTTTTTTATCATTTCTAAAATGTTTTTTGTATTTATTTGAAAAAAAAAATGATTAAAACAAGTGTGTGTGTTTTTATTATTATTATATTATTAACATTATACCTGAAAGTATCACAAAATCTATAAAATTTATTCAGAAGAATCACTTACATTTTATCACTTTCTGTTTTGCATTTTAATATTGAAGTAATACAAAGCATGGGATGCAAATATACATTCACGAAATTAAATTACATGTAATTATCATGATAGAGAATTAAAAATACGTATTAAAGGTGAAATACATGCAAGTGGCTTATACAATGAATAATACCTAATGAACCCCAAATAATATAAATAAAGCCTGATTGATTTTTTTTCTTTATGCAGTGAAAGAAAATTAAAATAATTTGCAGTAAGCAGTAAAACAAAAATATTTTTTAAAAACCATGCAGTTCAGTGTTTTAGAAACTATTGTTTTAGCGGGAACGAAATAAAAAGAATCGGTATAAATCAAAATGGCAGAAAAGAATAAGAAAAGTAATTCGAATAAGTGCGCCACTTTTTACTGGAAGCGTGTTTGAAATATACAATCCATTTGTTCCATTTAAAGCCAAACTTTTAGCGACAAGCTATAAATAAAATAGGAAACATAAAATATATTCGATTATAGGATCGAAAAAATAATATACATGGCACTTTATATGAAAGATGGTCTACAATTTACAGCAAAAAATAATAAAATAAGGAGTTGAAGGTCCTACATTGGATTGTATTTTGGAAAATTACGATTTTAATGCATCTAGGGGTAATTATATGTATCAGTGTAAGGCAAGTTTTTCTTTCTCAAATTTTCATGATGACGAACATTGTCTCTCTCTTTCTTTCTCTAAATAATATATATATATATATATATATATATATACGTATTGGATGTTTATTACACATTTAATAAAAATGGAGTTCTTCACAACCAAACATATTTAATTGTCATGTTTGTAAACAAGACTGCGATTTCAAATCAAAATTTTCAAAAATCCAGCACAGAGAAATAAGAAAGACAAAATTTTTAACAAATGACAAATAATAAAGATTAAAATTAAATCTGCTATGCATACTTCAATATTGCAAACGATCTAAAAAACTTTGTCTCGCATTTATTGTTTAGAAATATATCCCATTTCCTACTTATTTCATTTTATATAATCAAAGAAAATGACATTTTTCTAGGTTTTATTGGCTGTAGTAATTAACTTTTTTTTTGATCAGAGCTTTTGTAAATGCAATGGCTACACATTATTAAAAGCAGATCTTTTTAGATGCTTGTGCAGATAAATAAAATTTCAATTTTTGTTGACGCCAAAAACTTCATTCCAAAAGCCACATCATGTTCTGACATAATAAAAATAATATTTATAACATACCCAAAACATACATTTTTATCAAAATAATAATGAGGATTCTTAAAGATCTGAAAAATTAGAATCTTTACACTACATAAATAATGCAGATCGTAGTCTATTCAGACTTGAAGAATATGCAAATATGAATCTTTAGAAATTACTAAAAAAGTATCTCAATAAGAATTTATGTTATTACTCTAACAGCAGTTGATTCGATATTCTTTCCCCCCCCTTCAAAAAATAGCTACATTAGGCCTTAGCAATTTTCCAAATAATAACGAAAAAATGTGGGAATTTAATTAAAATTCGGGGTACTGAAATATAAATTAAATATTTCCTTTTTTTAACGAAACAGGAAAGTAATATAACTTAGAGTGCCACATAAAAATTGTTCAACAATCTTTATTGCGAAACACACGCATACACAACACATCTATGCATTATAATATATTATTACAAAACTGCAAATGAGTTTTAATATCCATCGAAAGGTTACGAATTTTTGAAATAATCTTATTAAACAACCAATAACTTAAAAGAACCCTTAGCCTTTTTTTAAAAAAAATTTAAACGAATAATTGATACAGCTTACAATAATTGACTTAGATAACAGAAAAATTACATAACTCTTTTAAAACTAATATTCAGTTAAAAATCAGAAAGATTGCATAGCATTATTTTAACAAAACTAAAAAAAATTATACATATATATAGAGAGAGAGAGAATATTTTAAATTCAATTTTTAATATCTTTAGAAATTTCATCACAAGCGTTATGCCTCAAGTGATAGCAATTTGCATTAACTTGAAGAGCTTTGTTTATGAAAAGTAAGTCATCACAACATTTATTGCACAAGCGAATTTTTGTACTGCAGTTTTACAGTGTTGGCGCAAGTGACGTTATATTTAAAACTGTATTTGTAACCTTACAACGAGAAATGCTCAAGTTTTGGAACATATTTTAAACTAGATTTGAATTTCTGCTTTACTAAATAACACTACGCTTGCTTTACATTCATCCAGGACGGAATCGCAAAGAGCTCAAGATTACGGATTGCTATAGAAGATAGCATATCCAAGATTTAATTTATCTGATAAAATCACACAGTTGAAAAGCGGATTCCTTAATTGCCTGTCAACAAACATTCTACAGAAGATAAAATTTAAAGCCATTTTCACTTCAGTCATTTAATTTTTCAGTAAGTTTTTATGTTATGTCCTTTCAACAGTTCCACGACCCGAATGAATATAATACTACTTTTGAAACTTTTAATAATAGGAAGTAATTTTTAGAAACAACTGTATTGAGTATGTCAACAAATTGAGCAATAATATCTTAATATTTGGACATTCGGAAGTAAAGCGGCACAAACAGAACCAATTTTCGATAAATAATACAGAATTTTGACAAGTAATAAGAAATTTTTTTCTTGCTATTCCAAGAGCACTTATTAATGGATGTAATACTTAGGAAAAATAATTGTAATTAGTTTAAGATAATATTGTAATATGTAAAGATAATATTTTAATGCAATTCACAGTCATACACAGTTTGAAATACACGATTTCCAATTCCTTGTCTTCTCTTAGTTGTCTGATCAAAAATGTTATTCACAAGTAATCCGTACTATTCAAATGATGAATTTTATTTTAATAATTAAAAACACGTACATTACCAATTATCTTTGAGTCAGATATTCAAAAAAAAGTTGCATCTCACGTGAGAGACAAAAGTTATAGATTGAGGCATTGTGACCAAATGAGTGTTTTACCAATAAGCTCCGATGAAATAATTTTGGAAAGTTTCGGCGTTTTTTCACATAAAATTTACAGATTAAGATTCAAAGATATGAATTTATACAAAAAAGAAAAAAAATATCCATTTTTACGAAGCAATTGTTAGCTTCATATCAGGATGAAAGATGTATGACGAGTACATTTAAAGAAAGGCATACTTCAGAGATATCAGTTACAAATTGATACACAGCGAATAACGAGTGTTGTGTCAACATTTTTCAATTATACAACATTCGAAATGTTGCAGTATTGCGAAATTATTATTTTTTTATTTTCATTATTTCTTTGAGCTTAATTTCTTCATCAAAAAGCGACATGACTGAGATCAATAGATTGCGAAATCTTATTAAAAAGTGATTTTTGTTTTTTAAAGTCACGTGTCCTCCTAGATTTATTTGGAATCTAAAAATTACTCAATAATATATCAATATTTTGAGATATGTATACATATTTTTTTCAAAAGGGAAATAATAACTATTGGTTAGTGTATAAATTGGCAGAGAAGAATTCAGCGCCTAAAGACAGAATAATTGAACAGTTAATGAATTGAGGGGTTCAATTTATTTTTTACATTTTAAACACAGTTTCAAATTTTAAAAGTTTACTACCCATTTAAGATTAAATATTTAGTTCTGAATTTTTTTAACTATTTATTAAGATTGCTGGATGTTGTCGTAATAAAAAATATGTTTATAGTGTATTTTTGTACACAATATTATTTATGCAAACATTCGATATTAACAATTAATGTGATAATTAAGTAACCGTAAGGACCCAAAAGGAACTTGATCAATTATATTCGGCGAAACATTTATTTCTTGTTAAAATATTATAATTAATAGTTTATTTTTCATAACTTTATTTAGCTATTTTCCTAATGATATGTTTTGATCGGCCTACTTGTCCTTCCCCTTTCTCTGGCCCCAGGCAATAGCTCAATCTGACTAGTTTGAAATCCACTACTGTAGAAAGATAAGCGAATCTATCTACATTTAAAAAATTACATTGATTAAATATCCAAATTAGCATGACGGTACAAAACTGATGGATCAAGTATTAAAACCGCACTTAAAAAATAACACGCTGTTTCAATCAAATCAAAACAAGATACTAAATTTGATGGATGGAGTGTATCCTCTCTAAACCAAATGGGGCACACGGGATCATACATATTCATTCCAAGATAGATAAGGATTGGTAGTAGTTGTATGAATATGAATGATTCGAAATTTTTACAAGTTTTTCGCAGAGACATGATCGATAGCGTGCTGCTAAAAACAGTTGAAATGTAAATAAAAACTCACCATCCTGCCTCGCTGATCTTCCAGGATCTGCTCCCACA
Organism: Argiope argentata; assembly: GCA_026289955.1. Taxonomy (NCBI): domain Eukaryota; kingdom Metazoa; phylum Arthropoda; class Arachnida; order Araneae; family Araneidae; genus Argiope; species Argiope argentata. The sequence continues at coordinate 2,945,713 of JAOUZG010023330.1, forward strand.
AATGTTATTCCAACCAATATGGTCCAAATCAAAACAAAGCTTCTTTCCATCTTCCGAATACTGCTCACATCAAGTAAGAAACAACAAAAAAACGAGTCCTTTCGCTTTCATGCACGACCTCTCACCCCCGCGAGCATTGCTGCGCACAATCCGACCGACATGCGTTGTTTTTATTTACAGAACTATGGCAGAACCACCAATATTTAAGTTCCATCCGACATCTGATAGTTAACCGTGTGTCGCTCTCTCTCCGGTTGTCGAAGGAATGTGCCGCTGTGATTTCTGCTTCCCCCCAGTCGGTGCCGCAGGCCACAAGCGCAGTGCCGGCGTGGCGCCACCTAGAGGAAGACGAAGGAAGAGCACATGTGCGTTTGTTTTTCAGGTAGAAACGGGGGGGGTGAGTGAAAACGGGGGTGTAATCGAATTTCCTGCCTCACGTTTCGTTTGCTGCGGAATGGAATGGATTGGAACAGGAAGAAAAGGATATTTATAGATGGATACGTGTAGTAAGGCACTTAGTAGCGGGGAAGTGATTTAACGCCCCGAATTTGCTGAAAGGGACAATGAGAAAAATCGTGAGGGAGTGCTTAAAATTTTAGGAACAATTTTCAAACTCGTGAATGAAATTGAAAAACTGGGTTAATTTTGTTGTTCTCATTCTGCATTAATTCTAATAATATCGCTTTTTAACTTTGTAAGTTGTTTTAGTTTACTTTAAGCATGATACCAACAGTAATTCAATTCATCATTGGTAAAATATGCTTTTTTTTAAAATTAAGTTTAAAATGTTTTAAATTTTAAAGAAATTTGCTTTTAAAAAATTTTCACATTTAAAAATATTTATCTTTCAAACAAAAAAAACGTTGTTTTTTTTTAATTATTTTTTAAAACAAAAATCTTTAAAAAAATATTTATTAGAGAGTCGAAAACATAATGTTTTCCCACAATTAGAAATTAACAAAATTCACCCAGTTTTTCTTAAATAAATATCTATCTTTTATTGCTCTAACAGTAAAGGAGCTCGTGTACAAAAAATAATTTTTTTTAATTGCTAGAACAATTCAAATTCTACGTTAGCATGGTTTTTTTTACATTTTACCAAAAACTTTCCATCACAAAATTAATAATTCAAAATATACAAACGACACAGCATGATAACCTTAAAAAAACTTTACAATTTAATTTTATATTAATAAAAATGTATTCCTTACTACCATTTTGCAAAAAAAAAAGTCCTTAAATTTTTAAGAAATTTTTTTTAGATACTTTATTTTCAAAGTTTATTTGACAACCAACTTTAAATATTTTTTTTATAATCAGATTTTAGAGAAGAAGAGCAAACGATGAATTTCTATTTATAAAATTGGTGTTCCAGGATTCGTGAAAGATGATATTCGTCGTGAAAAATTCAGTCAAGTTTAGGAGATCGATTCGAGTCATTTGAGACTCAATCGCTCTTTGTCGTGACCAAAAGAACTTTGTTGATAAGTTCTCTGCACGCAACCTTAAAGAAATGGAATCTTTCACCACCTCCCGCCCCTGATAGATTTCGTTTTCTCTGTTCCCCCTTCGGCCACATCGCTCAAATACGAAAAAGGAGAAAACAAATTATCATTGCTAGTTAAACACTTCGAAACAAACTATGGAAACCAAATTGAAATGCAATACTTCTGAATTAATTTAGTTTAATTACAATAACGTCCCGTTGTTGTTGTTGTGTCAAACGGCACTTGTCATGGACAAGCCCGCTGCTGCACCCAGCAGCAGACTTAAGCCGAATGAAGCGTCTCTTGTATTTGAGTAGCGCCAACTAGGGCCAAGAGTACGACTTTGCTACACACTCACCACATTCGCTTGCACAACCCCTTTTTACAGGGGGGCACATTCACACATCTCACAGATAGCACACAGAAGAACAACCATGCCCGAACCGTTACTCGAACCCGGGACTTCCAGAACACGAGGAAGACGCGCTACCTCTGTGCCAGCAAGCCGGCATAACGTCCCGTTTTTAAAGCAATACTATGACTATTTTGAAACGGACCTCGTAATTTTGAATCGCGGTCAGATGATGGGGATGCCACCTGGTCCGGTACTCCTTCTTCAAACTTCCATACCCCACCAGTGGGGTGACGTTTGGACCCGATGAATTTAGTAAGCAACAGACTTGCTTACACGTCAATTCTTCGATAAAATTGGGTCCTGCATCTGAAAGCGTCCAGATCCGAAGCCGAGACCTCACCACCAGACCACAGCGGCCATTACCATGTCTGGACTTTTATACAAATGCGAAATTCAAACATGTAAATTGTTTTTGATATTGTAAATATATGACCTATAATATCGTTTAATTTTATATAATCTTAAAAGATTTTTTCCTTAATTAGATAATTCTCTTATATGTCTAGTAAATAATGTAAAAAACACAATCCTTTTTTTTTTGAAAAATTCATTCTAATTTTATGATACTTTGGAAAATAAGAGATATACTTATTAAAGTAGAGCAATGCTTCTTGCATTTCACTTCCAAGTGGGGTTTGAATAACAATACAAATAATCTAAAATTTCACAGCCTTCGACAGCGCACTTTTTTCTTAATTCGCCAGTATTTCTAAACAAGAATTGTGAAAGAAATCGTTTTGATTTAAAAGTCTCAATAAAATCGATTACATTCTTTTATGTTGAATACATTTTTATTTAGGTGTAAGAATGCCTGACGAAAGTGAAAAAAATTAAGTAGAAAATTAATTGGTGGAAATTCTCAGCATAATTGGTTCTCTTTTTCTTACGCCTCCGGAAGAAATGTCACTTGAATAAAAACGACAGTTTGGAATCTAATGTAATCTAACACAAATTAAAAAATTAAAGAAAGTTTTAACCATCTGTTATGTAATTTAAAAATGAATTAATTTATAAAAATTAAAATTAAACTAAATCAAATCGGAAAAAGGATTATGTCTAAAAGCTCGAATTTTATTACAAGAATTAAATTAAAATTAATTTTGCTCTTAATACTGCAAAGTCTATATCCACAATTTTTGTTTTAATCTATTTATTGTATTCATTTTAATCTATTTATTGTATTCATATTTAGTTTTCATAAGACAGGTAGTTCTAAACTCTTCTGAAATCAATGTAAACTGTTTGAATCACAAAATCTCCGAAACAATGGCAATCGTGGGAACCTGGATCCCCAAGAAACACGAGTGAGAAGAAAAAACGAGAGAACAGTATACCAGAGATGAGAGAAAGGTAATTAGGGGGCCGTCTTCCAGTGGGGAAAGTTCAAGGAATGGGAAGGAAGCTCTTCACGAAATTTTAGGTGAGGCCCTTACCCAAGAAAAAAAAATAAGAAAAGAAAAACGAGCGTCTTCGGAAGATGATGATTGTTTCTGCAAATTCACGGCAGACGTCTGTCTACCCACCTGGCCTACTCAGATCCCCCCCATTTGCGGGGTTTTAAGATGGGGGGGGATCAACCTGACCCAGGGAATGGCAGGTACTGCAGAATCACCTCTCCTGAGGCACACGAGCAAACTTTGTCAGTCACTCAGCAGAATAAACGTACGCCTGATTTAATGGGGCGGAAGCTTTTGTGGGGCCCCCTCTCAGGGCAGTAAAATAAAGAGTCCCCCGCTTAGGGGAAATGTATTGGCACGACCGGCTCCGTTAGAAAAGTCATTGGAAAGTAAATAGTTTTCATTCCTTGACAAACTAAAGTTTCAACACGCTTTGAGCCATTAACAGTGCATCCCTCCACTCGTTTCTCTATACAACGCGGGAATAAAATGAAAAGTTTCGGCAGATTTTTTGAGAGAGACTGTTTGAATTAAATGGTACAGAGTTCAATGCGCAAGCTAATGCTGTGTGGGAGAGCTCAAATTTGTGATCTATGAAAGCTTGAGATCTCAGAAGAAAAATATAATCTCTAAATTTTTATGAAATACAGTCAAGCTCAGTTATATAGTTAGGAATCGCATCTAAAGTGTACGTTTTGATATAAGCCTTCCCCGTAAAGCAGAAAAAGCTCCGTGCAGAAAAAAAAATATTTCCAAAATGGGTTATTGCTTGGCATATAAACAACCTGTAAAGTCAATTCTGTTTTGTACAGCATACCACAAACTTTCAGATGCGTTTTAAAATAATAAATGGAGTATATACAGAATGACGATCTGTTAACTATTTAAAAAAAGACTCAAGATAATGTCTGATCATAACTACTAAAAAAAAGACTCAAAATTATGTCTGCTAATAGCTACTTGGAGGGGAAAAAAAGACTCAAAAACAATGCTTACATAAGCATGTCATTTATTTGTCTTACAGCGGGCAACAAAACCGGACATATTCAGCTCATGTAACTGAGAAGCTTACAGATTATAAATAATCATAAAATTTTCTAACAAAAATTAAATCTTTAAAATTTGATAATAAATAAATATATATTAAAATATGTTTTGGGACTAGAGCCCTTATTAAGTATTGGTACTGTTTGGTGATTATGGCAGAAACAAAAATTCAATCATAGGAAGTTTTTAAGCGATATTCTTTAATTAAGAAAAAATATTTTTTTCACATATTTAACAATTATCTTTTTCCCATATTACTCTTTCCCCGGAATTTACAGTAATTTCAAACCCACAAACCATTTACAGTACCTACTTTCACTAACTGGCGTATTCTATCCGAATAGACACTCGTATTTTCTTCAAACACAGCAATTATTTTGGAAAACAACCTTGTTCGATTACGAGAATCTCGTTACAATTTTTCAAATAAACATATCTATCAAATTTATTTCTATATAGTTTTTAAGTTTCGTTTCTCAACTTTATACTTCCATTATTTTTTGTGGATTTCGGTTAGCGAAAATCCATCAGTGTGAAACAGAAGTACAGATATTGTGATATTGACTCGAGAATTCCGATTACGAGATCCATTCCCCAAAAGCACTTGTGAGGTTACAAAGTAACATAAACTAAAGTAAATTTCAGATGCGAAAATATATGCGTTTTCTTCAGATAAAAATGATGAATGTTTTTGCAACTAAATGACTTCAGCGCAATAATGTGTCGATTTCAAGAAATGGAAAAATAATTTTGAGACAGAACTGGTCAAGACTCTAAGTCTGAACAATTGTCCTGAATTTTCCACATCGTAAAAGGTTTCATTTATGATGACAAATTTAACTTGCTTAATTTGTCATCTTCTGATGACGACAACTTTTTCGAAGGTTTCCGCAGAGATCAAAATACATCCTTAACGACTATAAAACGACTTATTTGCTTTCTCGGTTGCATCGACTCGACCCTCAAATCTCTGGTTTCTTCAGGTGGGAGACAACGCTTTTTTCCTTTTCTCGCAACTTGCCTTTTCGAAACATTTCATTCTGATTGTCGTCATATTATTTATCATTATCTCTTTTTTAAAATCGTTATGCCCGCCTTTCAAAGTAAAGTGGTAGGACTAAAACATTCCTTTTCGGGTTTTGTTTTCTAACAACAAATTAAATTCTGCGCTCATCAATTCAAGAGGGTGAGTCGTTAAGTTCCATTCCTTCCGTAATTTCAGAGGAAGAAAATAACGCCATTGAGAGGTGGTGTTTACGGCGTAAATACAGAGGGAATAGGAATTCGGACGTTGGAGCTCAACAGTGTGTAAAATGCGGGAAATTATTGTGTTTGTAGGAGAAACACTGGAGGGGTTGTAATCTTTCTTATCGGTCCCCAGGCGCCGGATTGGCGGACTGTCTCGCCAACTCCTCGTCTTTTCTCTGATTCCTATCTCCCCGCAGATTTTGGCAAGAAAATTGTTTTCTATGAAAGGAGAGAGTTATTCGCCTGTGACTTATCTTGGCTGCATTTGCATTGTTTATCTGCCCACTCCTGTCGCCAAAAAGATTCTGCATTGACAGAACACAATAAGAAAACTGTAGAGAATCAATGATAAAGAATGTGAAGGAATTTCGTTTTGCTGTAGTTCGAAACCCCTTATCTTAAAATTATGAACGGATAAAAGGGCAAAGAACATACAAATGCTTAGAAACCCAATTTTTATTTAATTATTATTATTTATTTATTTTTCAATTTCATTCATAAAACAGACAATTTTTTGCAAGTCAATGAAAAGAATATTACAGGAAATTTCCATTCATATGTTTCATACTCTTATCATTATTAGAATATATATATACACATACACATTTTCCCCCTGAAAAATAATGGATTGAAATCCTGGATTTAAATTCAAGTGGACTAATATTTTCTGCATTTTATTTAAATTAGACTTTTTCAATTTTTTTTTAAATAAAGTACCAAAATTGTATGTCATTTGATTTGATTTGCAAGTGAAAAAAAATTATCTTTCAAAAGGTTTCTGAATAAGTAACGTGTTCCTCCAAAAAATACTGAACACGCAGTACTCAGTTTTGAAACAGAATCTCTATTTAATCATTCCTCTCATTCGTTGAGATCCGCCACTTTTTTAAGTGTGTGTGTGTGTGTGTGTGTGTGTGTATGTGTGTGTGTGTGTGTGTGTGTGTGTGTGTGTGTGTGTGTGTGTGT
>JAOUZG010023330.1:2955293-2972050 GCA_026289955.1 Argiope argentata
AAAAAAATCAGCTTTGCAATGCATTTACAAAAGCTCTGATTAAAAAAAAATAATATAATCATTACAGCAAATAGAACCTAGAAAAATGTCATTTTGAGCGCGTGATTATATGAATTGAAATAAATAGGAAATCCGATATCTCTTTTAAACAATCAATGCGATACAAAACTTTTTGGATATTTTGCAATACCAAACAATTAAAATGTAATGTAAATGTAAAATGTAATTTAATGCTTGGTTAAATGTAATAAGGTTAAAAACAATTAATGTAATTTAATGTAAATTAAAATGTAATAAAATTTAATTTAACTTGCACGAGCACGTGGTGCTTGGCAGTTCAAGAAATGATGGTCTAACATTATACATTGAAATATGCATTGCAGATTTCATTTTAATCTTTATTTATTTATTTTACTTTTTGTACATGCTTTTCTGCTTTTCTAACGTTAATTTCCCGACAACTAGCTATTACAAACTGTGTTCTCACAGTTACGATAGGCACCGCAGTTTGCGAAATTCTGTTGCATAGCAACATTTTTATTATAAAAAGCAAATTCAGATTATATCTTTTTTCCATCAAAATTGGTTATTGATTAGCTTTTCCCGTCCCTTTTCAGTAGAGACGCAAATTTGTATTATTGAGGCTATTTTATACGAGGATTTATTTAAATAAGTAGATGAATTACGGGTTCTCTCCAGAGAGTACGTGAACTCTTCCGGCCTGGGTTGTTAATGTTTACATCTAATACTCTTAATTTTCATCAAATGGTATTTTCATTTTCATAAACTCACTGAAAAAATATCACAATATTTATAGAAATTTCTTAGAAAATCATTTTTATTTTTACTTAAATCTTAATGAGTAACCATGTAATTATGTGAGGTATTAGCAAAATCTTTTTTATAAAAATTAGATAAAAAATACTACAATGCAATCTAACAGCACTTTATATGATTAAAAAAATTGAATTAGTGTATCGAATAGATTTTTGCTATTTGCTTTTCAATATGCTTCTATTTACAATTTAATAACTAAAAAATAGTCGAATGTTAGTCTATAGCTAAAATAACTTAATTTATATATTATATAAATGTTTATTTATGTAATATATAACATTATTTATGTATTAAACATTATCATCGTCGTCATTATTATTATTATGCATAACATTATTTATGCAGTGAATAAATGATTATTATTTAATACATAATATTAAACGCTATTTATACTATGCATAACGTTATTTTTGCATTAAATAAATTATTTTCATTGGTTTTTATCTTTCTTGTGAACAAAATCCATGTATAAAAAAGAATAAAAAAATACATAAAAGATATCTTTTTATTGAGATATATTATCGGACATATCGATTTCGAAGCAGAAATAGTAATCTAAATGAATTAAGTTTATTTGACATCTCTTCGGGATTTCTTTTCTTCACTAAAATAATCAATAAAATTCTGGTTTGTTCTGGATTCCGACAAAAGAGGAATTCACTTTGCCGTGAAATCGATACAGCCTTCTTTCCGACTGCAAAAAAGGCCGATACGTTCTGTTATAATTAACGCATGAGTTATGCCACACCATTTCCTAATTGGATTGATAGCGCTATCTTAAAAGGATTGTGCTCCAAGTTAATGTGACCAGATAAAAATGTGACGTCGATTGCTCTTAAGCGTAGCACTTTATTTCAAATATATACAGTAGGAGTAGTATACTCCAATCATTCTCGCATACATTATAATAAATGTTAATTTCTGGTTTAGACCGGCCTGATTGAAACTAAATTTAACGTGGAATTACAGTTGCAGTTACAAATTTGCATGACAGATTTTAAAAATTTAAGTCATAGCGTTGTTGAGCTATCGCTTTACTTGCTTCTGAAAGCATACAGAGACAGGTATTCAAATTCTTGATGAATTTAGCTCAAAATTTGATAAGTGACTACAATACAGATATTAAATCGGTTTGTTAAATTTCAGGAATTCAGATATCTTCATTTTATTGTGATCATGTCAACTTGTATTCAAACTTTAAGAACAGAAAGAACTATTCTGAATAGATTTTGCTTAAAATTTTTATAAAAAATTTAAAGATTTGGTGCGAAGATCGTGTATCAAATTTCATGCAAGACTAAACTCCAGCAACCCTCAGGCATGGCAAGACCCAAGGAGTCCCATTTTAACTTCCCTTCTTTAACTTCCTACCTTCTTTTATAGGTTTTAGTTTATAATATATATAATCAATTTCAAGTAATAGATTCCTATAAACTGACAGCATCTTTAATTACTTTGTTTAAAACTTCTTTTTTAGAGAATATAAAATGAAAAAGGTTCTAATTAAAGAGCAATTTTAAATGAAGCAGTTAAAAAGCTTCTGAACACAATCTAAATATAATTTTATTATAAATTCGGAACTACTTACTTCCGAATATATGAAACATAAAGGAAGTATTGTAATCGTAAAAAAAAATTGAATTGGAGAGTTTGAAGAATTTTTATTTTCGATCTCCTGAAAACGCAATTTCGGTATTATATATGTTGAAAAATAAGATAACTAAAAGCTCTCAAAGCTAGTCGAAGGAAATTTGATTAAGATACTTACGACCCAATCTGAGATTTCTATAAATTTTTTAACGAAATCCATTCACACTGTCTGGCTAACTGACTTTCTAAGCGCAAGGGAAGTGAATAACTATAAAAAGAACCCGATAAATAAAATTAAATACACAGATTTAACATCCAAAACATAAATTCGCATCCATATAATTAGGCATTTATTCGTATCTAAATCCCTCAAATGATTGACCACCAGTCGATCTTTATTCTCATCTGCAAATGAATGCAAAGTCGTAAAAACACATTGCCTTAAATCATCGAAATTCAGTATACTATCTCGTCGCTACAATTTTACTTTCGTGTCAAATTTTGGTATCAATCAATCGCAAAAAGGTATCCAAAATACATATCCTCACGATAGATTAAAGTGAAATCCTAAATTCAGGCGAAAGATCGAAATTTTGTAATTATCATTCATCAATACCATGCAAGGTTTTCCCGTCTTTACTCAAGATACGTAAATTGGGGGAGGCTATTGAATAGCTATTGAAAAGCATGCGTGGAAGTTTCAATTTTCCTGATTTAAGTTATAAAGTAAGATCATTATTTTAAGAATTTTTAAACATTGTACACAACTTTCGAAAGATACTTAATTAAGGACATAATAATAATAATGAATTGACATTTTATTGAAATATGAATCAGTTTGACTCTACGGTCGTTTCCAAATATTTCAGTTACATTAGCGTCCCGTTTTAGGGCTATTTTGAAACGGACCTAGTAATTTCAAATAGTAGTCAGATGATAAGAAAGATACCTGAACAGGTACCCAGTTCTCCAAATATTCCCACAAACACCGTTGTTTCAAAATGAAAACTAGTAACAGAAAATATTTTAAAAAAATATCGATTTTTCGAGGATTCTTTAAGTGAAGGGGCTCCCAGACAGTTACCTGCTTCTCGTATTTAGTCATTCAGACCTGAGAGGCTGTGATGGTCTGGAGAAGATGAAGCGTCGGTTTCGAAAAAGAAGAGGAGCGAATTCAAGAAATGTCGCTGGTGATGGTGGTGGGTGCCAGTTTAGAACTCCTTCCGCTGAAATGAAGCGGAACTTGGAGGTCTCTTATAGCTTCTGTCATGAACCGCATCCAGGGAGAATTTAAAACTTCGAGGTTTTAGTGCGGCTATAAAGCGTAATTTGGCCATTGTAAATTCGGAAGATATTTTTTCAGTGTTCATAGCAATACATTATAATATTTTCAGATTTATAAAGAGGTTTAAAAAAAACTAAAAGAGGTTAAAAGAAAAATAAAAGTTTTATTATCTGCATGAGCATCTCAAAAAAAATCAGCTTTCAATAGTGTGTTTACATTGAATTTACAAAAACTCTGAATAAAAATATTCAGTGAACGACTACAGCAAACAAAACTTAGAACAATGTTCGTTTTGTGCACGCGTTTATATGTAATGAAATAAATAGGAAATGGGATATTTATTTTAAACAATAAATGCGAGACAAAGTTTTTTTTATCGCTTCCAATACTAAAGTGACTCATCCAATGAAACAATTAAAATGATAAAAATATAATTTAACTTGCACGAGCACGTGTTGCTTGGCCGTTCAAGAAATGATGTTCTGAAATGATACAATGAAATATGCATAACTGATTTCATTTTTTTTTTTTCATTTTCTAATAATACGATACAAATTCTAATAATACAAAGAGAAAAAGTGTATTCATCCAAAAATAGGAATTCAAAATTTAAAAAGATTCCGATCTCTTTGAAGCAGAAAAATATATTCAGGTGTCCGAGAAAGACTTACATGAATGAAATTTGGTGTATTGATTTTATTTTAAATTTGTATATTTTTCTCCAAATTTGATTGAAATCTGTTGGTTGGAAATCTATCCATCAGGCCGTCTGAATGCAAGTGAACACGATAAATATATAAAAATGAGATCTAATTGGATAAAACTGATACACATATTTATCATGCAAAATTCTAAATACGTCAGAGGATTGACCATCTGTCGGTCTGTACTTTAGCATGTATATAAACCAGATAACTTAAAAACGCAATGACTTAAATGGAGAAAATTTGGTAATTGTTTGTATGATTACAATTGTATCACACAAACGTAGAATTTAAAAGGAAACCAAGACATTTTTCTATCATGCCATTGGATAAAAATAATTACAAAAGATTTTAAAATTGTTCGACATGGTAGGCCTTTTTTTTTTCTTTTGTCGAATAATTGCTCAAACGCGATTAATAAACTAAAATGCGTAAATCGTGTATGCATTTTAAATGTCTTTTTTTTACCAATTAAAACTTGTATTATACTTTGTCCTACAATTGGGGGCACAAGATTACATACCAATTTTCCTCTATTTGAAACATTACGTTTATAGCGTCACTACATTGAAATGACTACTAGAGAATAATAGCGGACAAATTTTGAATTAAATTCCTGTTGTCAAACTTGGTTCGAAAATTTATGTACATTTACATTTCAGATAGAAAATTTTTCCAATGAAATTTATCTGCCTTGCTCTTTACAATTTTTAGTTATCGAGTTCATCTGTACATAGACGAATGCATGGATCTCTTTCAAAATTTGACCGAAATCGTATAACTTGTTGAAAAGATATTTTACGGAATTTCATCTGTCAAGCTGAAGGCTTTTTTTTAACTATCGTGTTCATAGACAGGCAGACTGAAATAATACCAAAAATTTGTTTCCAATAATCAGGGCTATCTGAAACATAAACAATCATCAAAATTACGATTTCGAATTTTTTGGCGTTTGCAATTTTCCGTCGCTGTCTAGAAAATTAACCAATTAAAAACGGGTTAGTATCATTAGTAATTCAGACACTACCCCCAGAATATTCCTAAAATCAAAACATCAAAATTAGTTTCATGCGACCACCAATTGCTCCCTAAAAATGCATGAGTTCGTGAGTTTCTTGTACGTAAAAATTTAGATCTGCGGCCAACCCAAATCGCAAAGACGGTTCTAATAATACAATCGCAAAATGCCTCATTACACCGGTTTATTCCATTCGAAATGGACGGAAGGCTTCGAATTTCATCATTTAAACAATTTCGAGGGACCATTATTTTGAAAGCACGTGTGCATCGACGATTAATCCGGTGACCTGATACATAATTAATGGGGACAGGTAACTTTTCGGGCTCTTCCATAAAAGAGGAAGGCTATTGATTTGTCTCTCCACTACCCGCCATTGAGTTGTAGCCCGTCACCGGAAGTCCCGGCCACTTGGCTATCGACAACATTTTTCACAGTTTGTAAAAAAAAAATCATTCATGTTCTAAATGAAGATTAATGTTATGAAGTATAATAAATAAATTAAAGACGTGAGAATTTTGAAAGTTAATCGTTTAATCTATAATATCAAACTATTAGATTAATTTCAAAGTTAAGATAGTTAAAATTAGATTATAAATATTTACATTAGATAAGCAGAGTTTTAAGTATTAAGTTTAATGGAAAGATAAGAATAATATCTAGGTTAAATCATAAATTAATGAGATAAACAAATTTTTCTTAATTCTTTAACACCGTCAAATCGCAAATTATTTCATCACCTTTTTAATTGAGGCAGTTATTTATTTATCCAAAAGAGCACGATTTTATTTTTAAATATGCTAAATATAGCAAAATGGATAATCTATAAATAATTTTGAATTTCAAAATTTTAATAAAATGATCAGTTGGTTTAAGTTTTATTGAAACTTTCTTTTAATAGAGACGATGCTTATTTTCACCTATAACTTGAAACTAAATAAGACATAATAACAAAACATGGCAGATGGTATTTTAACTATTATCAGTTAATAATAAACTTTATTGATAATAAAGATGTGTGTTCATGTAGGTATTTTTTGGCTCTCTATAGGCCAAGTTGCTTGAATACAGGTTACCAAATTTAATAAAAGTACGCATCAACACGAGATCTGTTATCGAAATTTTGATTTCATTTTTATTAGATAAAGTGCAAAGATCTTCGATTAATCAGTTTAGGGGGCTGAGCGAAAAATAGTCCATAGGCCGGTCAATTTGAAAAAAAAAAAAATTAAATTAAAGGTGAATTGTTAAATAGGCTATTTTTTTTAAAAAAAGAAATTATGTGAATAAAAATATTATAAAAATTTCAATAGTTAGTCAAGATTAATAGAATAGGTTTCTATATCTAACAAAAGGTTCCTTTAATTATTTCAGCATTAAAAAAAAACATAAATTGAATAAACTCTAAGCATGAATTAGTTATAAAACAAATAAATGTATAATTACAACAAAAACATTTTAAATAACAACGATCAGCCATCCAAAACGAAAACGCGTCTTTTTCAAGAAATAACCCTGTAAGATAAATCTCGGTTATTAATTACTTTCTGTTTTTTAAACAAAGGGGGAAAGAAAACACCTGTCACACGCTAATTTACGATCCTAACAAATTGTGAACTCAACTTTCAATTTTTTTTAAAGCCTCAACTTAAGTGGATTAAATATTCTCCGCCGAACTAATCCATCGATGGCATGTGGAAAGTGGTTGTGGAGGGTCGGCAAAAATCCACCTGTGCGTACCTTCGATGCCCCCCTCCGAAATACAGGTAAAAAGCACCACAAGGTTGCCTTGTCATTTTACAACCGAATGCTCTTCCCCCAACTTCATTCCCTCTGAATGACATGATATAACTTCTTCTGTCTTATCGTCTGCGCTCGTTCGAACTGGGGTGGTGAGGGGTTTCGAATGCTCCTCACTGGGCTGATGGGCATGTAGAACAAACATTCTCTGATAAATTGTTTCGTTCCTTTTTCTTTCTTTCTTCCTTTCTTTTCCGAACATTCGTAGTATTGGTGGAACCGCTGACAGACGATTTCGATGAGAGGAGTTCTACCCTCCCTTCTGGGAACAGAGCAGTTTGAGAAATTTTTCTCTAATTACCGCATCTACTTCTTTGAGGGGGTCATTATTTCGTTCCAGGGTAAATACTGTTTACCTATAGGGTGGAGTTTCAAGGACATATAAATGAATGCCGATGTTCTATTTTTGAACAGAAATTCCGAGAGGAATATTTTTTTTTTGGCCACGGGGCGGGGGATTTAATTTTTTTATGGTATTTAAACTTATATAAAGGTAATACATTAAACGTAATGAACATGTATATATTTTCTCATCCTCTGCTTATAGTAAAATAATGTACATAAATTTTTCAGGAAGAATTTTAGGATTATATTTCATCCTTCCAATTCTTTACTTTAAATCCATTTATTTATTTCTTTTTTTCCATTTATTTATTATTTTATGCTAGGAAAGTTTATTTTAAAAAATTCCTTTATCAATGTCACTATTTGAGATTATTTGTCTTGAGACAGAGCAGTCACGCATTTCACCTACTTGTGCTGTTCACCGATAATGATTTTAATGCATTCAAATTAAATCCCTATTTATAAATATATAAACCAAATTAAAAAATCTTAGTTAGATTTAATTAAAATAGCTAATTTAAAATAAAATCAGATTATTTTTATTAAATTTACTACAGAACTCAACTTTTCGAATCAACTCGTATGTCTCACCTTTTGATTTTTATCTTTCTAAATAAAATAGTGCTCTATTTAAAAATTTCTGATTAAAAAAAGTATTCAAAGTTTCAATTAAATACCGCGGGTTTTAGTCTTTCATACTTATTAGTGAATAATTTATTTAATATAAATGGTGAATTGAAAAAATTGAAGGGATCTTAATCGTTACAACTTACACAATACAGAAACTGGTACCTCTTAATACGTATGACCAATATAAACGAATCAGCTGAATGAAAAATAATAAAATATTTAATTCTTGTTCCTTTACTTTTTTCCTTCCATTCTGAAAAAAATTTCATTTTTTTATCGGAAAATTTTTGATGTTATTTTTCATTCACCCTACTCTTCTCTCTCCCTTTCCCTTTCTTCTTTGCTTTTAATTTCATCTCTCTCAGTTGGAGTCCTGGATGAATGAGCAGAGAATCTAGGAGCATATAAAACTAGAATTGTTCTGAAGAAACTGTGGAGAGTACAAATATGCTACCCATTTTTATTCAATGACATTATTTGTATTACTTGTCTGTAAATAAATAGAGAAAGTTTATCTTCCAAATTTTGGCCCCAGTCTTTAAAAACTAATGTGAGACGTTTGGTTAATATTTATATTTTCTATAGCTTGAAACAGATGCCTAGTTTTGAGCGAAACAAACAGCATTTGCTGGAAATAAAGTTAAATACATTAATACATTGCGTAAAAAACTGCAGTAATAACATATCAATTTTAAGTAATGTTATATTAATACGTTGCAAAGAAAACTGAAACATAATGCATAGTTTCAAATGATGCTACGTTAAGACATGGAAAAGAAAACTGCAGCAGTAACGCATTCGTTTTAATAAAGTTACATTGAAAGATTATAAAGAAAATGCAGCAAAAACGTTTCGTTTTCAGGTAATGTTACGTTCTTATATTACAAAAAAAAAACCTTCAGTAATTTAATACATTGAAAAGAAAAAGCACATCAGCTTTTGTTACAATAAAATTAATCAAATGATTACGATGATATAAAAATTATGATTTCATTACAGATGGCAAAGGACATAGCAAACCACGAAAAAGATCCTAAGTTCGGATTTTGTAGCATTAATTGATAAAACAATTAATAATGAACTATAATGCAATTTTGGATTAATTTGAATAAAGCAATGAAACAGAAACGTCCAGAAAATGAAAAAAGACATGTCAAAATTATTTTCTAGTTGAACAATATTCGAACAGATATTGCCAGATCAATGAAAAAATCATTCGCAGGAATTTGTTCCTTCATCCATCTATTCACTAGATGTTGCTCCACCAGACTACTATTTGAATTTCTCTATTCAGTATGTTCTCTCTGGTAAAAGATCCAATTTCCACTCAGATATCAACAATTGACTTCTAAATGAATAGACTCCTTTCCCCTCGGATTTCGTTTGATAATTGAACAACTGTTATAGTTTCCGAGGGGAAATGCTTTAAAGGAATGGATCTTTAATTTTTACTATAAAAAAATCTATATTGAGAAAGGATGGTGTCACATTTATATAAAAACATTTGAAAAAATCCATTAATTATTGATAGAATAGAAAATGCATCAGATACTCCTTGATTATGGTATTTCAATTTCGCATGTGTTGTAAAGGGTAATAAAGTTTGACTGTCATTAATAGGAATACAATAATCCAACTCAAGCATTATTATCCCGATAATCTTAGAAGTATAATATTTTTCCGCTTCATATCTGTATTTGAAAATGACACGAGTCATCATCAAAACTATTATGGTCTAAACACAAATCTTACTTTCCTTGGATTTATGCGTTTTTATGCGCAAAGTCTGATGAGAACTATGAGAAAAAAAATTATTTAATAAACAAATAAAATCCTCAAGGTTTTATGGCATCAGTTTTAACAAAATATGTTTAACATTTTAGATTTCTGTGTAATGGAAAAACGCGTTTGGATGCAATTTTTTTTATATTTGCAACTGTAGATGCATATTTATTATGTCTAATGAAGGAATAATGTATGTTTCATTTGGAGCTGTATAGTCCACTTTGAAAAACGTGTCACAAGTATTTGTTTAGTTAATAAAAACCCTTTGGGAAGAAAGAGAAATGAAGTTTAAACAATTAAACATCAGGACAAATTTTGAATTATACCCTCGATAATACAGGAAAATATTGCTCCATCAAATTTTTAAAACCATTTTAATTTGAAATGTTGTCTTTTAATTGATATCCATTTAAATATGGTACAAATTTTACCTGAATAAAAAATATTATTTTTCCCATAACAGTTTTTGTTGCACCTGTCACATTCAAAACTTCTTCATCAAATACTTAATTTTTTTTTTCATTATAGAAACTTAAAGAAGAGAGACTCTGCTTTTAGCTTGCATAGCTTAGAAAAGGAATCCTGTGGTGAGATTACACGACCCGGAGAGTAGTATGCAATTTGAAAAACAGAATGCAGAGATTAAAATCTCTAATGGCAATATGAAGTTATGAAACGTCACTCTATCAGGAAGGTTCATGCAGACGATGAACAGAACGGGTGAAAGTCTATTAAAATAACACGACCTTAACACTTATCCACATTTGATGTTTCAAAGTGACCTCTCGAAGGAATCGTGAGCATCTGGAAGTTCGCAAGGTGTAAGAAATTCAATTGGAATGAACTACAATCAATGTTCCTGGTGAAAACAACAAGCAACCGAAGGTAAATAATTTCGAATAAAATATAAAGTTGCATTCTGATTGAAATTCTTTATATAATATTTTTATTGAAATAATAGTAATAGAATGTCTTATGGTGGGCTTTTGGAGGTTGACTGCTTATCTTTCAAACTTCAACATTATACATAAATAAGGAAATGGGAAAAATAGTAACCAAAGAGTTTTCTTTAATTTATTATTATTATCACAGTTTTTTTTTTTTTTTTTTGCCTTTCTCATGTAGTATAAAAATCAGTTCTATCCGGTCTTGGGATACCTCAAATTCATTGCAAACGCCAATTATATCAGCAAAAATTAATGAAACAAATCTCAATTCCTTTATGATAAACAGGATGTAATAGATTAATATTATTGAATATAATTTCAGATTTAACTAGACGGCGTCATTATATTAGATCCGAGGAATGCAATTTACTTTTTAAACTTACTTTTTAAACTTTCATGACATGATGATGTGATGACTGACTGTACATCGGCGATGTCATCTGTCAATAGAAAATAAATGTAGCTTTTGAATAACAAGTAAAAATTACTAAGCGTGATAGATTTCGGCTACCTAATATGGTATGACTGATTTTAAATTTTTTTACACCAATTTAATATCTTGACGATGTATCAAAAATATAAAGACAAGTCAAAAGCATTAATTATTTAAAATTTGATACTTTCATCTATTGTCGGCCTTTTATTAAACTGTCTGTAAAATATTCCAGAATCTCTGGCTGTCAACCACATAATTTTGAGCAGTTGTCATCTAACAAATGAATTTTGGATTTGATTTTTAATTGAATAAAAAAGATTCTTTTTTTAAATTTAATTAATTTTTTTATATCTACAAATTGATAAGCAATGCTTTTTAGTATGTTCTCAGTAAAAATAATTGTATGTTTTGCTTATAAATTCACTTTAAAATTATGTTATCAATTATTTTTATCACATTAAATTTTAGTAGTGAATCCTCATTATCCGTGCTAAGTTAATAGAAAAATTATTTTCGAATCCTAAAGACCTAAGCAATAATGTTTAAACGTAGAAACTAAGGCATAAAATTCAATAACTAATAAACAAAAATGAATTTAATTTAACATTAATTAAAATATTTTAATAATTTTTTTAAAGTTAAGATGGGTTTTCTTTTAAAGTTTTTTTGAAGAACATTAAATATTTGCAATCAAAACTTTGATTACAATTAACTTTCTATTTTAATCTTATTTGCTTCTTCAAAAATTAGAGTGACATTTTATATTTTATTCATAAGTTTTAATAATATAAAGAAAGTTATTTAAAATTGGTAAATCTCACCAAAAAAAGTAGTAAGCTAGCTTTCTATGAGATGTTTTAATGTTAATAATAAAACTTCGAAATGCCATTTGTGCTTTAAAAAGTTAATCAGAATTTATAAACACCTCCTTTGTTGTACATTGAAATCACGTGTACAATACAAAATGATAATTAGAATAGAATTTTTGAGAGAGTCAAATTTTTTCAAATCACCGACAAAAAATATTATAGCTTTAGAAAAAAGTCTGTTTCCATGATTATAATAACCGTATGATGCAAAGAATTCATGTTGATATAATTTTCCCTAGCTAAGTATAAAGCACTACTCATACTGAACTTCAAACCCTTAACATGGTGGATAATTCCCGAAATCTTAAAGTTCATTAAATGGAGGATAGCCCCCGAAAACTAAACCTTAGATACTTAAAATAGCACCTTGTTCTCGAAAGCTAAACCTCAAATCTTTAAAATTGGTGGATGATTCTCAATGACAGAGCCTTAAATTGGCGGATTGTTCCAGAAACCTTAGGCCCTTAAAATGGGCAATAGCTCTCAAATGTATAATCTCAAATTCTTAAAATGGCGGATGGCTCCCGAATGCATAACGTTAAATTCTTAACATTTTTGTTTGAGGAATTTTAGAAAGCTATTTCAAAAAGCTGTTCCTCAATTTTAATTTATGTGAGTCGCATTTTAGATTCTGTCAAAAATCAGTATACAAAGCCACATCCTTTCTTTTCAAAACATTGTGTATTGTTCCTTATTGAACACACACACACACACACACACAAGTATCACAATGCATTATGCATGATACGATAGTGCTTAGCCAATGACCGATGTCACCCGTCATCAAGAGCAACAGATTCAGAACAAAACCCGCGTCATTTTGCAAAAGATTGCAGGGTTAATCAATTCCCTTTCTGAATTAATTAACCCCAGCGACTCGTAATGATCCATAATGAATTGACAGAGTCGCAAGTCCTCGCCTTGTCCATCCATCATTTGCGCCACATCGTTATGCAAATCCCGTCTCGCTTATCATCCTGATGGAGAATAAAATCTTGCGGCTCATTCGATAAGTCGGAATGATGTCAGCCTTCTAAATTACGCTTGGGATGGGAGGAATTAATCAGGGGAGGGGACAGGGGTGCCTCTTGCAACTTTTTCGCTGTCTTTTTGCGAAATTCGTTTTCCACAAGATTTTCGATAGAGAAAAATGATTTAAAATACAATAAAATGCCATATAATTTAGATTTTCTTGTTGTTTATAACCAGACAAATTAGATTTTTGTTGATTTAATTTAATTTTTAATTTGTTGAATTAATTAATTCATCTGAGACAAAACTTCGGAGAAGCGATTTCGGTATTGAAGAACATTTGATGGCTTCTGAATAGTTTACATGCACTTGCAGCCATCTGAATTATTGGATAGATAGTTAGTGATACCTTTACATATCATTTTTCACAGTACTTTGAAAGAAATGCAAACAGAACCGAATTTATCAATAGAGATGTGGGCGTTCCGTGATTTGGCCGTCCGGGTTCGAACCAGGTTGTTCTCTGCCCTGTGTTCTATCTGTGCGAAAGAACAACCGTGTAAAAAGTTATTGAAAAATCGAATGTATGTTTCATCTTCATATAAGCTAGAAGTCAGTCCTCTGGCCTAAGGGGTTTTGCCCGTGGAAGCTGCGGCACACTCAGCTTAAATTGCAGACAGCTTGTTAGTGGGCTTGTAAATTGCCATAAGAAAAAAAAATATCCAAAAAATTAATTTTCTTTCAGTTTTGACATTCAGGCTAAAATTAATTACAGTTATTGCTGAAGTTAAGCTGAGGTTTGAGTCTTAAGTACTATAACGGGCTACGACCCACAAAAGGCATGACTTATCATTGAAATGAAAGCAATTTGATTCCCACCTGGAAGCGAAAAACACTCAATTTCTAAATTAGGTTATTTATACTAATGTCTTGTTTCAAAGCAACCCTAGAGTTTATTTTTTAACGGACAAGTATTTTTTGAACCGTGGTCAGAAGACAAGTTAAGAATAACATTTATAATATATAAACATTTATTGAAATTAGTCTATAATTTTGGGTCACACACACACAAAAAAAAATCTATGTAATTCATTCAATGTGTTATTTTTCTTCTTCGTCTTCATCATAAATTATGTACATCTAGTGAATAAAATAAATCGTAGAAAATCATTCACTATACCTCCACTGCAAAAGTTCTTAAGGTCTAAGAATATATCAGGGCCATTTATTGTAAACAAGCCTTTACCAGCAACTTCGTACGAGTGGAAATTTTGATGTGTATGTATGAGAACTTGCAATTAATCATAATGAAAAATATCATCAAACAGTAACGTTATAGTGTTGCTGAAAACGTTTCCCCCCCCCAAAAAAAAAGTTTGTCGCCAAATTTTGGCTAAATGGCCGAATGTAGTACGGGGTAATACGGATTAGAAATTTTTAATTTCCTATAATATATTTTATTTTGGTACTTTTCCGTTAGCCGGGTGCAAGCAAGAAATAACCAAATAATGTAGAATTCCGCCAAATTTCTTTGGAAATTTTTGGCTTGCGATCGGCTAACGGAAAAGTACCTTTATATTAATTTAAAAGTACTTCATAATGAATCAGAAAGAACAATTAATTAACAATGTTTAGTTTTAAATGCATCAAACACTAAGAAAATAAACAGAATAGTTTGAAATGATTTGTTGAAAATATGTTAAGCCTAATCTAATTCGAGTGAGTAAAAAACAAAACAAATCTTCCTTATTTGGCGGGGAGGAAACGAACATTTTTGGCGAGAAAGTTAGTTTTTAATTAATAAATAATTAACCACTTAATTAATCGCAATAAATAGTAGCCTATGCTCTATTCTAGACTATAATCCATCTCTGTGCTAAGTTTCATCCAATTTCGTTCAGTCGTTCAGGCATGATTGACTGACATCATCCATACATACATCCAAACTTTCACATTTATAATAGTAGTATAGATTCCCAAATTGCAATATTAGTTATCACTTAAGAGCAAATGACAAGAATACAGAAATGTTATACATTTCTATTTTAATCATTGAACTTAAGCTTTTTAAGAAATTCTTGTTAGAAACATAGTGTCCCTGGGGTCGATTAACTGGGTTCATATAGAAGAGCTCCTGGGCCTTGCACTGGGCTATCTTCTAAGTATATCAGAAATTGTTATAATGTTATGATATCTAGTTAAATTTATTTCCTGAATTCCAAAACTCGCACACAAAAAATAAATTTACAAAAAAGAAGCAGAAATAATATTAAATTATAAATTCATGCATTAAAAAAATATGCTAAGTTATCCATTGCTAGTCACCAGGAAAATTGTTTATATTTCATTTCAGTTAAATGCATGCTCAGTTCAAGATTCTGCCAAATTATCAATCTTTAAAGCCATAGTAGTTTTATGATCTCTTACATTCATTTTATTTCATGCGCGCATAACACTTCCTAATGGAAACCGATCCTATGACATCATACAGATATTAAACGCGTAAGTTCTCCTTTCACATATATTCTAATTTTCATGAGATATATACTTTTTATAATGTTAGAACATGATGTTGCTTGTGTGTTGAGGTTCTTGGTGTCAATAAAAATCTGTAGGCGAAAAATTGAAATTTTATTATCTACACGACCATCTCAAAAAATCAGCTTTTAATAACATTTTGCCATTGCATTTACAAAAGCTCCGATTTAAAAAAAAAAGTAAATCGCTACAGCGAATAAAACCTAGAAAAATGTCATTTTGAGCGCGTAACTATATGAAAGGAAATAAATAGGAAATGGGATATTTTTTTAACAATAAATGCGAGACAGAGTTTTTTTGGATCCTTTGCAATACTAAAGTGACTCATTCGGTGAAACAATTAAAATGAGTAAATATATAATTTAACTTGCAAGATCACATGGTGCCTGGCCGTTCAAGAAATTATGTTCTGTCGATACATTGAAATATGCATAGCAGATTTCTTTTTAATATTTTTTTTATTTTAAATCTTCACAGTTACTAAACAGTATCCTTTTTAATTAGTTTCTACAGTAGAAGAACAAGCGATCACGAGTAGTGCTATAACGAAACAGAGAGCGAGAGGTTTCCCAAAAAATTTGCCGCATCCTTTCAAATAAAAGCATTTAATTTTATTTCTAATTCTTTCTTATAAAAGAACTCGCATTAGTAACCGCGTAGTTTTTTTTTAAAAGAACATATTAGCATGCAGCTTTATTTATTTATTTTCGATTATTCATCAATTGTATATGTTTAATACACAAATACAAGAAAACCGAATGTGCATCCTGGGCCTTCTTTTCTGATCAATTGAAAGTAAAATGTGATACAGAAGTACAAATGAAGTAAAAAAAAAATCAAAATCAACCCAAATTGCATATATTTACATATGTAAAGTTAGTTATCGCATTAACGTGCATCTGAAATTACAATTCGATAGAATGTCAACTCCGATATCGGTTTGATTCAATTTTTGACTCAGATATATATATATATATATATATATATATATATATATATAT
>JAOUZG010023330.1:2972150-2991525 GCA_026289955.1 Argiope argentata
TATATATATATATAATGGGAAATATGTGTAACAAAATTTATCTATCTAGTTTTGTTTTGTTTTTCGTGTAAGGTTCACCAATTTTGGCAACTTTTCTCTCTCACATAGTAACCCCTTTTTATGGAGATACACAAGAAGCAAGAACGCGGAGGGAAAAGGGTTTAATGTGGAGAGTGATCAACCAGAGTGACAGAGATCAGAGAAGGATTGCAGAATGAAGGAGGAATGTTGAAAGGCGAATCCGAGGGTGAAAACACCAACTTTCCAGGACTGACGAAGCAAGAAGGAGGATGTGAGTCTGAGTCAGAATCGGGAAAGTGAGAGCGTTCAGTCTAAGTCTAAGATTGACGGAATTGAAAGATAAAGAGATATTTTTGTTAAATTTCATATTTTTGTCTTGTGTGCGCTGTGTCTCGTTTCTGCATATTAATAAAATTTTGGTACTAGAACTGATCACTGTCTCTTCCGCTCACATTAAAGAAACCCCACTACTTACATATCGTGTTTCTTGTATTCGGACAATTAGACAGATTTATTTTCTCTAAATAAAATTCGCTCAAAAAATTTCATAGAAATCTAGAAAAATACTGCGTAAACCACATATTAAATTACACGTATCAAGCTCAAAGAGGTTTTGAGTTATCGTGTTCACAGACGGATAGACTGATGTAATTCCAAAAATGAGTTCCACAGTTTCAAGAAAAGGTGGTACACAAGAAAGTAAAAATCAAGTAAATACGAAATATAGAGAAAATATTGTAATAAAAAAAATTCGAATGCAAGATTTTGAAGAATCTCCAAGTCCATGAGTTCGGAAAACAAATTTTCCAAAAATATCTATCTATCTAAGCCATAATAATAATAATAACTTAAAAAATGTTTTGTGATCGATGAAATTTGATATACGGCCTTTACACCTAATTTGTAGATTTATCTCAAATTTAAAGCAAACTCTGTTCACATGATTTAAATATATCAAATATTGATTTGGGTATTTTATAATTACAATTGTAGTTCTGTAAGCTTTTCTGTATCAAATTTTACTGAAGTCGGTTGAGAAAAACAAGCCTAACACACAGATGCGATTTTCGGATACCATTAACCGCTTGCCAGGGATTTATCACCAGAAAACTGATTTAGGATGGCATAAAAGATTCAGTAAAGATTTTATATTCACGCCAAAAGTTGATATTTCGTAATTATTGTGAGCAAATGCCATGCAACCGTTCTCTGGGATTAATGCCTTTATTGGAAGATTTGTGAAAAAGTTTTTGAAAGAACCACTTCAGGTTCTCACAGTGATTGGCTTTTATTTTCACAGTGTTTACGAAAGTTTTCTTTATTAGCCAAAGTAATTACGAAGAAAGGATTTTTTTTAAAGTTTTGTTAATTTTAATACTTCTGTTTGTAACAAAAGATTCTACCTTTAAAAATGATTAAAAACAAAGTATATAGTTCATTAATTTTTTAAAAAATTTAACCCCTTCAGTTATTTTTAAATAAAGATATGTATATTTGAGCTAAATGAATCCGAATATTTTTAGAAATAACTATTTTTTGAAGAAGTCAGCATCCATAATTTTTTTTAGTGTTGCAATAGGCCTATAATTTTTTTTCCATTTATCTTTTATCCTAAACAGAAGAAAATTATCTTTTCCATTTGAGCTTTTTTTTCTCACTTGGAGAAAGGACGAAGAAATAAAATACACCATATCTTTTTTCTTTCCTTAAAAAAAATTTTTTTTCTCTTTTATGCAGAGAGGAATGAATTATTTTTCTCTTAATAAGATAACTTAATTCTAGAAAATTACGAAACAGCTCATCAAATAAGAATTCCGTAGATTATGGTAATTTAGCAAAACCATTTTTGTGAAATTATCTTATCTCTTTCAAAGCAGCCATAGGGAGAAATGCAGCTGCTTTTGCATAAAAAGAACACATTTCACGCTTTTGGACTTGGTGGATAGGGGCCAAATTTTTTTTCCTGAAAAGGATGAGTACCTATAAAAGAAATATATTACAGCTCGAACACCCGAAACTGGACTTTTTCCAACAGTTTCGGCTTTTATGAATTGTTTTTTAGCTAACAAAATGTTTGCAAAATAGGATAAGATTGATGTGATTCTACGAAACATGTCAGAAATGGAATAATTATAAAAAATAAGTTATGTGTTTTAGAATCTTCTTACACGTACTTACGAAGATAGAATTATCATTAATTCTTATTGTGGCTGTAAAAAGTCCAGTTGATATTTTTGATGAAAAATAAAAATGCCTGTTTTTAAAATGAGTTCTTCCAAAATTTATTAATGTATTATTAATTTTTTCCTTTTTGCTGTTACCGACGGATTTGCGTCTGCTAGTAACTACGAAATACAGAAAAAAAATGGACGGAAATGAAAGTCTCAGTCTTATCAAAATTTACTTTCAAAATTAAAAAAATTAGCAATTAGTCATTCCGAAAGTATAAAGAAAGTGTTTCTCAGTAATGGAATAGTTCGCATCATTATTTTTATAAAGTTTTAGTCGGTGTTTTTTCTCAATATTTATTAGCTCAATTTATTTTTGTTTGTTTTCTTCCATGGCACTTTTTCAATCAGTACCAATCAAAAATATGAAGAAAAAAAAAGTGTCCTATTTTTCAAAATTTTTCACAATTTCTTAAACAGCGTGTTTCATCAATGATACTCCAATTATTGGCTTAAAATTCTGATTGCTGGCACAGTACAATTCTCATATAAAATTTGATGCTAAATTTCACACGGGAAGTCAGACTAAAGAATTTAGGTCAAAACTTACTATACACCTATATAGGTTGGACAAAATAGTGGAACTTCCTAATGTTTTGGCAGCATAATCTTTGAACATGTTATAAACAATCAAAACTTGACATATTTTAGTGTTTTTTAGTTTTGTTGATTTTGTTAATCGACATGTTCATTTAAAATAAATTATTTTTTTACAGAAATTTTAAAAAGTGGTTATAACCTTATAAAATAGCAGACCACTCAGACTTTCAAAGTGCCCAAATTATTGGTGCTCTTATGGCAGGTGTTAGTGTAACTGTAACTGAACGTCCTCAGCAAAGCACAAGTCTGGCAAAATCGTTGTCTGCGAGAGACCGCCGGACTCTAAATCGAATTATTAGAAGGAATCGCAAGACCACGCTCCTGAAATTACTTCAGAGCACAATGAACGTCTAGAGAAGCCAGCTTCCACGAAAACGGTTCGTCGGGAGCAAAACAAATCTAGATTCCAAGGAAGGTCTGCAATTAGAAATCGTCTGCTCTCAAAGACAAATGTTTCAAAGCGTTTAGAGTGGTGTAGAAGCCCTCAGAATTGGTCCCTCCAGCAGTGGAAAAATGTGATTTCTGACTTATCTTCGCTTATCTTTTTTCCATCCTCCGGTCGAGTATATGTTTGGAGACAGCCAAAAGAAGAATTACATGCTGGCTGTCTTCTCCCAACGGTTAAAAGAAAGCAGGGCTTCTGCGATGACCTGGGGTGCTATTTCTGGGAAATTCGACTGGCCAATGATTTTCTTTTATGGAAGAATTAACAGGCTATTTAGGAATTTATTAAGCTACTAGCCGCCTTTGGCGACCAGTCGGTTCGCCAATATTCATGCTCGCTAAAATTTTCATATAATATTTTATGTAGCTGTGTCTCATAACAGGTTTTTCACCAAAATATTTTTAAACCAAACAAATTTTGATAATCAAATAATTCATTTATAGTATTATTTAGTATAATTTTCTTCATTGTACTACTCATCTTTCTCTTTCTATCTAAGCAATGATTGTCCCGGAATTGATATTTTACTTAAATGGTGGAGGAAAAGGTCTAAAATTCTACGTTTTATAGAATAATGAGATTCAAATTTTCATAAATGTAAACACACTAAACGAATAAAGACACAATTGATTTTCAAGAGATGCGAAATTTTAAAAAACAGGTTGGAAAATGCCGCGCACAGAGGAAATAATGGTGACACACACCCTTCTTTTCTTTATTTTTCTATTCTTTTTTTCTTTACTACTTTTTTTTCTACAAACCCTTTTTGCACTCTGTTATTCTTTTTTTTTCTTTATTTATTACTTTATTATGACTTCATTTTGAGCAGACATAGATTAAATATCCATACAGACTAATAATAAAAGCAAGAATTTTCTTTCTTTTTTAAACTTCCCGTTATCTATGAATGAAAATCAACTGACTTCGCGTATTTCTTTCTAAACAAATCATAATTTATTACTTCCTGCTATCTGACTCAGTTGGTGTGGGGGAAGGAAATGAAGATTTTTGGCGGGAAAGTAAGAAAAGTGTCGTTTTAACTATTTTCCACGCAGTTTTTTAATTTTTTCTCTCCATAAGAACCATCCTCGTGCCTTAACGAAAATATTAAAATAAAAATTAGCCGAATCGGTCAAGCCGTTCTCCAGTTTTGCGCTTAGCAACGCATTTCGAGTTGCATTTTTATTAATATAGATGGATTTAGGAATTTTGGGCGACCAAGAACTGCTTCCAGAGGAGAGCGCAATATTTCAAGATGATAATGCGCCAATCCATACAGCTAGAATTGTTCAAAAATGCTAATGAAGGTGAATGCATTCTAATGAAGTTGAGCACCTCTTGTGACCTTCACAATCCCGAGATTTCAATATTATTCAGAATTTATGATCAATTTGTGAGATTCGAGTAAGAAGTCGATTTTTGCTAACATCGTCTCTAAAAGAGCTGGTGGAGATTTTAAATGAACAATAGGCAAAAACTCCTAATTGTAGGAAACTCCTATAGGAAAATTTTAGCTATTTGTATGAAGAAATGCCTCGGATAATTGAGGCTGTAATGCCGCAAAAGGCTGCACCTACACGTTATTAAAATATATTTTGTTGAATTATCAAGGTTTTTTCATTATTTTGTCCAACTTTTGTACAACACAGGTCTAAAGAAAATGTTCGTCTGCCTGTCTGTGATAAAGATAACTTAAAAAAGCTTTTAATTAGAGGAATGAAATTTGGTATACCGTTTTTATATCAAATTAGCAGATTTTTATTAAATTTTGAGCAAAATATGTACAAAAAAGTCCATATGTCCATCTGTTTGAATATAATTTAACATAATTATAAAAAGAGCTAGAAATGTAATATTATGCACAGAATTAACATCTATAAACATCTATCCAATGTTTAGCCAAAATCCAAGAATGGGATGACTGTCAGTAGGGTTGTGTTTTCAGAAACATGCACACGCGATAACTTAAAGTAAAACTGTTTTAGTCAGATCAAATTCGGTGTGCGATTTTGTGAAGAGAAATGTTCATTTCATTCGGCTGGGGAAAACGAGTCCAAAACACAAATTCAATTTCCGGACAGCCAACTGCGTGTCACGGATTATTTGCCAAAACACTCTCCGAGGATATCACATTAGAAATTCAGTAAAAATTCTACATAAAAGCCAAAGGTTAACATTTCGTTACTATTGTTCGTCAGTCCCGCGCAAGGCTTTTTCCGAGATAACGCCTTCATTACAGAGTATGCGAGAAAGTTTTAGAGAGACCACTTCCTTCGTTTATTCCGATTCAGTGAGATCTAAAACTTGGAATAATATAAAAATGATCCCGAATTTCTTTTGATATCGGGCTTACTTTCAACAATATCATTTTTATTCTCTCTTTGTACTCATCTAATGATGGAAAGCAAAATGTTCAGTTATTTGGCGGTAAGAAAAAATAGTTTATAACAGTGATGCAAAAAGAAATTTTCAAAATTAATTCTTAATCTTTTTAAAAATCATCATCTAAGAAATAAAAATGCATACTTATATCTGATCCATTAATTCTTTTTCTACTTTCCTTTCTTTTTAAAAACACAGAATCTTTTTTTTATTTCAATAACTCCCTGTGGAATAAATAACAAACTGACTTATTCAAAGAAAACAATTTTAAAAATTATGAAATTAAATGAGAATTCCAAAGACCTCATGTTTAATCACAATTAAGAATTTTTATGTCCTTTCGTTGAATTATAGGAGCAACATACAAAAAGAAAATATGAAGCGTTTAAAAGATCCTCAAATCGTTCTGAAAATCCCAAAAATATGTCCAATAAATTCGAAACTAAGGCATAACTTTTCTGGCTAATTACCGATTTTTTTTTCCGCAATCGAAAACGATAACTCAAAAGAAACAAAGAATTTAGAACAAAACCATTCATTCTTTCTTCCCTCATTACCTGATGACGTCATCTGTAGATCACGTGACGCAGAATGAAAGAGGCACGTGAAACAAAAAAGGCCGTGTTTCGAACTGACAGTTAATTAGCGTCATAGGAAAAATATGCATTACATCTACCAATAAAAAAAATATCAGTAGATAGTTTTCTCTGCTGAGTTTTCATTTCCCAGCTCCCTCCCTCGTAGCTTTTCTTTATTAGTAGTTGTCTAATTATTTTCTAAAGAAGTCCATTACTGTATTCCCGAGTTTGAGTATAATTAATAAATATTGACGGATGGAAATTAGCGGATAAAAAATGCGCGCTTCTTTAATATATAAATCGTGAAACGTTGCCGGCTTCGACTGCGCCGGGTTGCATGATGCAGAATAATTTGTTTTCGTGGGCAACCTGATTAAATTTGAACGGTTTTTTAATTGGCGTCTTGGGTAATAAATGGGTTGAATCTGTTCGGCGAACGTCTCTCCATACAACAAATGCATTCTTATTATAACAAATGTATCTGAAAGCAAAACATATTAAAAAAATTATACAGGAATTTTTACTTGCTCAACAGCTGTCTTGGAATTGAACATAAATTACGTACCGTGCTCAATAAAAAGCATGTCAACATATCCAATACATGTATATCTTCAACGAAAATTAGAGTGTGGAGAATTTTGCTTTTTAACTCTCAGACCCTGTTTGAGAATGTCCCAGACTTGTTTTTAGTTTTGAATTAAATGATTAAATGTACCAGACTCTTAATTTCTAATTTTAAATAAATATTGGTTGTTTTTTTATCATATCAATTTAATCAAAAGTTATGAAAATAACCAATTTTTCCATGTACGTTTTATTCTTTACACGACAAATCCAATCCAAAATGAAAAAATAAAAATAATACATTAGATTATAATAAAAAAGATTGAAATAATTCATTTACAGAAAAACGAAATCTAATATCCAGTAATACTCAAATGCAAACTATTAAATTGCTTTTTTTAGTCAAGAATTTCACTTAAGCTGTGAAACTATAAACGTTTCAGAAAAAAAAAATATTTACTGAACAAATAAGGTTTAAGGTTGCATTCTGCTTTTCAAATTATCATCAGTTTATGTAGACAAGTCCTATTAGTAAGCAAGCCATTTCCTACCTTTTGAAAATAAATGCTTTTTCCTGGATGGATTAAATTTCTTATTTGTTGCCTATTTGTATCATCTCGATTCCTGTTCAATTTTCTTTCTACTGACTGAATGGGGATTTCTAGGATGCGGTAAACCCACTTCTGGCAGTGAAGTGACCGGCTTAAAACAATATCGGCCAAAATAAAATTAAAAAAAGAGAGAAATCGGCAATTACAAATTTCAAGTTATCATGTGAGAACATTATTATTTTTAAATCACTATTTGTCTTAATTAATTTTAGGTATTAAGTACTAAAAACAAGTTCGAAAAAGCAATAATAGTAGAAGCAGGTAAATCTTTTAAACACGCATCTGCTTTCAAAGAAGCATACATAATAATAATACAATACTGGTAAAAGCAGGCCAATCTTTTAAACACGCATCTGCTTTCAAAGAAGCATAAATAATAATAACACAATACTGGTAAAAGCATGTTAAAAAAATATATGCGATTAAAAGATGTTGATGAATTTATGCTTTATTCATTGCTTATGCGATTTCAAGCTTCAACTATTCAAAAACTCCTAACGAAAACAATATCATATTCTCACAGGATTTTTTTAACAAAATCAATTTTTCTTTTGGCATTTTCGCAAATCTTATGACAGTTTCACAAATATTATCATTAAAGTAGAGGATAAGAATGAAGAGTTTGTTTCCTCGAGTGCAGCAAATGTCAAAGAAAAATGAGTTCAACGAAGGGCTGAATATTAAAACTGGAATTTCTACTTTCCACTACAAAATGAACAAATAGTGATTTCATTAACAATACTGTGCATTTTCAAATTTTCGCTTTCCGTGCATCATAATATTTAATCATTTCTTTCTCTATAAAGGTTCTTACCCAATTTTTCCCGAGACAAAATCCAGATGCAATAATTATAAGATGCTCTTAAATGAAGATTATGATACGCGAAATAGTTTATAATCATTATTCCACGAAACTTAAGCTATTTTTTGCTGAAAAAAAAACATATTTGCGTTTGGCAGCTGGAAAAAGGCTGTAAAATACAATATAAGGCAATAAACTTTAATTTCTTATTAATTAAAATATTCTCATCAAATAATTTAGTTAGTGTGATAGTGTATAATAATTAGTGTTAATTAGTTAGTGCTAGTGTGATGACCAGGCTCAGTGGTCAAACCTTATCTTTAAAAAAATGAGCAATTTTTAACCTCCTTAGAAAAAAACTAATATTAAAGCAATAATTTTTTTTAATTATAGAGTATATTATGTATATCAATAAAATTTCTAAAGCTGTGCCAAAAATCATCCAAATATAAGCAAATATTTTACAATAACCGCGCAGCAATTGAAGAATATCTTTTTTCACAAACATTTTAAATAGTTATTTAAAATGTTTTCCATACATATTTCTTATGAAGGATCTTGCTTTGGCATACTAATTGCATGTCTAGAGTAATTTTATGACACTGCAGTTAGCTGCATCAATTGAACCTTACCATTTCCTTAACATATACCTTCCTTAAAAGAAAAAGTTAAGAACTTAAGAAAACTAATTTAGAACCAAAATCATGCAATTTTTTTTCTAATGTGATCAAAAATGTGTTTCTTTACGAAAATTTCGCCATTTAACTCATTTCATAACTTTTTTTATCTTTAAAAAGAAAAATAGGCACTTTTATGGTCAATATATAAAAACCATTAAAAATAAACGATTTTTAATGACTTTTAATTACGTTATGCACCCTGCAAACACTTTTTTTTATTTCATAATCTAGAGGGTAATTAGAAATGAATTGGAAAAACTGGGTATGCATCTGTTATTGAGGCTGTTTAATACATAAATTAATTTAAAGGAAAAGGCACAGTTTAATGATTTCTTTAGAGCATGCTTATGCACTCATATAAATATATAAACCTCTTCTTAATCTTATAATATAAATTTAGATTTTAAAAAAGGCTTTCAAAATTGGTTTCCTATTACCCGCACTAATTCTAACTCATAATTTTGTAAAAAGTTGAATTATAAAAAACTATCCTTTCCAAACTTGAAATATTGCGCATTTTTTTACCGAAATTCATGTAAAAAAAGAGTCTTCACTCCGACCATGACTTCTTTAGCTATTCCTCAGGCTTTTAAATACCATTGTCTAAACTAATTTATTCCCTTTAAACAACTCCAAGGTTACTCCAACTCAGTTTTACACAAATGTTCAATCATTAAAAAAATATCCAATTCGATTTATTTATTTATTTTAAATCTAAAGAATATTCTATTTAAAATTTAACTTTCTCCTTGGTACTGATTGGAGTGGCATTACCATTAAAATTCTCTTCAATCTGAATGCAAAAGAGATCGTATAAAAACTTCTGAAATTTAGCTAATAAACATTTTTATTTTTACTGCAGAATTCGTAATGGATGATATTTATAAGTAAATTTGTGAAGGGTTGACAATTTTTTCCCCTTAAAATACTTCCAACCAAACACTTCAGCTGAGTTTAGCTATATTAGCGATGAAAAGGTCGCTAAAAGGCACCCTCTCTCCAAACTTTCTCCACCAGACCACACCATTGGGAGGACATTTGGTTCCCGACATATTTAACGGCACACAAAACCCGCTTACACGACCTTTTTTTTGGTAGAATCTGGTCTCGAAACTGAAACATTCCGCTTTTGAAGCCTCATCATCTCGACCCCCCCCCCCTTTCAAGTCTCTAATCAAAATATTTTAATTGAAGTGTTCATTTGATAGTTAAGAATTTTTCTTCATTTTTTAATGAAATTTTTTATAGGATTTTATTTTGATGTTTTTGTTAACCGGATGTATAAAAAAATCCTGAAAGTGCTCGTTCATAAAATTGTTTGCTAACTAAACAGTTGCTGCATTTATTTACAAACCATTGCAAATGAAAGGGAATTAACAACCTGAACGATAAAACTGGATGGTTTCGATGGATGCTCCGAAAGAATTTTTAAAAACCATAAAATCTACCTGATAAATACTTATCATGAATTACATCTTTTTTTTTTTAAATCTATGACTAATCTCCCTAAAAATCTCCCCCTTCCCCCCCCAAAAAAATTACCAGAACAATCTAAATGCCCTTTGATGTCCTTTATTTATGACACGGATGTGACATTTTTTCCTCCGTTAGTCAGTTAAATCTTCTCAGGGGGCATTGAATGTCAAGATTATTATTCCGATAAAAACCGCGGCAACCGTGGGCCCATTGAAAAGATCAAAGTAAAAGCATTCGCCTTATTTGGCATCCAATTAAAAAATTACACAATTGCAATTTTTTTCATCTTTTTTTAAAAAAAAAAACTGATGTTAATTTTAGGATTTTATTATTATATTTTTTGTCTTTTCCTCTTTCTTTTGAAAGCGGTCCTATTCACCAGATTTTCTGACGAGGTGCCTTTTCGCAGGTAGTTATTACACTCTTCTGAGGGAGAGAAAGACGGTCTCTATTATTTTACGCCTGATGAAAGGACCTCGTGATAAAGGATTCCTCGGAGAGAAGCCAGTTCGATAATAATGCAAAGCGGATGAGGCTGACAGGCCCACAATGGCGCATGAAGAAGATTAATTGATATTTTATAATGATGTGAATAGTCTCTTTATTTGCACAGTTCTTTAATTAAATGCATTAATTTTTACAGGCACCCTGCAAAAACCAGTTTGCTTTCTGATGTTTAGTAGAACACACTCTGGAAGAAGACGTGCCGTGAATGTACTTGACAAGGAAAAGTACAAGATTGACAAAAGCACCATGAATGTCAGAATGATGTACAGCGTTTTAAAGTCACTCGGTCATATCTGAAATAATACTTAGGGAAATAAAAAAGTACTTATAGAAATGTTGAAATGTTTATTCAAATATTGACATGTACCTACAAATGAAGAAAATCGAGATTATATGCTAATTTTGATGTAATGATGCAAAGCAGCAGCCTGAAAAAATCATTATTTACACTTGTGTTCTCTTTCACTGTCAGTGGGGGGGGACTCAAAAGTGAGGATGAGAAGCTCCCGGTACGGTAGTTTGTTCTCGTTGCCCCTGTGATTACAGAAAAAGGTGGGTTTGGCTACCTCCCATCGATGATGGGACATAATTCCTAAGGAAAGGGTTATGCAATGGCCAGTGGTGCCCCTTAGGAATTAACCATAGTTCCCGTCAGTGCTGATGTCGCGGTGGTTTGGTCATTCAGTTTTATGTATGTACCTAAGGGCGAGTCAGAGTAGTTAATCAGCAACATACTCGTGTTCCTTTTAGTATAGAAATGACCGGAAGAAAATAATAACCCTACCTATTTGAAAATATTGTCTACGGTCTTTGATAAATAAAACTACATCATTAACTGAATGTTCATATAAGAAGGCTATATTCTTTCTTTGAATGTTTAGATAAGTTTGAGCAAGACATCTTTTTCGCACTACAAATAATGCTTTACTAGATATCTCATTATCTGTTGATGAAGGATACTAGCTCTGATTTTCCGTCAGAATATACTCTCAAACTATATTGCAGAAATTGTTTTAAACTCTCGTTACTGTACACAAAGAATTGAAATCAGGAAAAGGGTATTACCACGGAAATAGGATATAGAATTTCTAATTTTTCATACAATGTTGGGGAAATGTATATTATTTTTTGGTGGGGAAGAGGGTGACTCATCGAACAGTTTTTAACGTTATTTATTCTTTTATTTTCTGTAAACATACAAATTTTCTATAGATAGTTAAGATTTTAAAAGAAATGCTTAAAAAATATGTTGAACAGAAATAAGTCCTTTCCCTTCCCCAAAATGAAGAATTATTATTATTATTTGACAATCAGTATGATATTTAGAACGATTCATAATCGAAGCCTTTTCTCCATCCAACTCCTAATTGCCACGTTAAATTTATATCTATCGTAATAATTTACACAATTCTAGGATATTGTATTCAAAATTTAACTCCATGCTGCATAGAATAATATTTGAATACTGAAACGCAATAAGAAAATCAATAGAAAGGCTTTTCGGTGCCAAAAGCGAAATTTTTAACATTATATGCAGTTTTTTTTTATGGTTAACTAATCACGAATGTGATAACGAATTAGCATCGAATATTCATATTTGCTTTTAATTATCAAACCTACGAAGTAATTCATATTTTAAGGATATTAAGAGGTCTAATTTAAATAATATATTAATTCAAAAAGGTTATTTAAACATAAATTTGGTTAATTTTTTTTAATGAAGCGAAAATGTTGCAGTTGGACAGTTTTGAAAATTCAAAAAATTATTTAATTGTTTTCTAGTTTATAGTTGTATAATAAAATGCAAAATCCCTAATTTGAGTTAATTGAAAGATTTAGAAAATTGACAACAGATTGCATATGATTTAATTTTAAAGAATACAGTATTAGAATTTTTTAGTAACATTTTTTAAAAACAATTAACATATCACACAATGAGTATATTTTAGTTTTTTTCCTGATATAACTGGATCTACTTAAAATAATAGTTTAAAATTTTTTTTATTGATAACGGCAATTAAGTAATTAGATTAATTTTTTGAATTGTTATTAATTATTTTCTTAAACTCACGATGCTCAATTTTTCATTCTTTACTGCATTATTGAGAAACATTAACTCTTGCAATATTTAGAAAAAGTTTTACGAATAATGATATATTAAGCATAATATTTTTTTTTTTCAATAACTAGGAAAATTTCCTATTATTTTTCGATTGATAAAGTAAGAAATGAAACATACTTTTAGTTGTAATTTGGCATGAATAAATAATAGTTTTCTCTGATTCAAAAATCAGTTACAAACACAAATGTATAATATGATTCCAAATAGAGAAACAAGTTCTTTCAGAATTAACCACCGCGAAATTCATCGAATAATTTTCTCATCCTTGTATTGGGATCTTCCGATGAAGTGAAGAAATATCGAGACACAGATGTCCCAACTTTAACAGCGATGTGAGTATTTGATAAGCTACATATTTTCTGATGAGGGGTTGGAGGAAGAAGAGG
Organism: Argiope argentata; assembly: GCA_026289955.1. Taxonomy (NCBI): domain Eukaryota; kingdom Metazoa; phylum Arthropoda; class Arachnida; order Araneae; family Araneidae; genus Argiope; species Argiope argentata. The sequence goes on from JAOUZG010023330.1 coordinate 2,985,553, forward strand.
TCACGCAGTTAGGGGTTTCAGTTCCTTTCTCCCAGAGTTGGTTTAACCCCCTTAGGGGTCAACGGTGCTCTTTTTTTCAGGCCGACCTCCCTTGTCGTCGGGAACAGCCATGTTTGTTGTGTGAGGAAGCAAGTTCTTGAGTTAATCCAGACAAAGACGATGTTTATATCATCGGAATCGAAGCTCAATTTCATAAGCAGAAATAACTTTAGAAATGTATATATTACCGTGAACGTTGTAAATTGATGAATATGTGTACTCAGAGCAGAGATTATTCTTAATCACCAGTAAGTTTATCTGCGATTAAGAATATACACCGGTAATTATACTTAATTATTGGATTAATCAGATTTACAATAACAGACACGCATATATACATTATAAAGGGGCAGCGGTAATTATTCATAATAACCCACAAGTTTTATCATAGCAAAGAATAATCGCCGATAATGAAATATAATCTTTGATTAATCACCTTATTGTACCACACACACGTGCGCACATATATATATTATAAAGGAATATCTTTCTATAAATATTGTGATTTCTAAAATTTTCTATTTAATACTTCTTGATATTTTAATTACTGTGGTTTTTAGAATTTTCTTCTTCTTTGTGGCATATCTTCTCTTACAATTATTCATCTTACAGTTTGTTTTTTAACTTCTCTTTCTAAAATTCTATCTATTTTTAAAGTTGTTTCATTATCGGTCTGATTAGAAATTTTCATACATTCCATTGGTCCAAAATAAATGATTTTTGGAATTTCTCAATGCTTGCATATGTGAGCCCGTTCACAATAAATAAAAAAAAAGCTTTTATATAGCTATTGTATATAAAAGTTGGTAAGTATATAGTTTTTACACAGAACAAGTAAATATCTAGTTTTTTAAAAAATATATTAACAGGAAAATTGCCTATCTCTACGATTGTTTATATATAAACATGATTTTTCAAAAATTTAATGAGCTAGAATGTTGAAACGGGAACATCAAGTCAATGGGTGCATACATGGCTTTTTATTTTCAATATTAAGTAATGAACACTGATCGTGTAAATATAGTTTTACAACTAAGATATTTAAGTTACAATTAAAAACTATAACCTTAAAATAAGCTAATAATAATATTAAAACAACTTGGGGGGAACAAAATCAGTAATCTACAATCAAGTATCAAAATAATATTAAATTATCACAATTTAAAAAGCATATTTTGGAACACCTGCAGTTGCATTTCTCAAGTTCGAGATAGGAAAGTTACTGCAAGAAATATCATATAGAATAATTTTCTAGATAAAGAAAAGAAGAAAAAGTTTCGTTATCGTGAAAGAATGTCTAAAAAAGAATTGCTGTTCTCCCTTAACGACGAGGAGAATGTGTCACCAGAAACCTCAGCTGTGTTTTATGATTTTTCGATTGCAGGAGCAGTTATGGTTCAGATACCTTTTTTTAACTCCTATTTTATAGCTCGAATTTTTTTTTTCACACGTGCAACCAATGGACTCTTAATTACCTCCTAAATCAACCACAGCGACTCCAATGCTCTTCCACACTTCCATCGCCAGAAAAAAATTTTCAACCACTATTCTGTCCTGCATTTGATATTTTCTAACTCAGATTATAAATCATTTGTTTTAATATTTTATTTCCTTTTTCAATTTCTACTATTAGTTCACACACTCTCCCTATACATACATTGCTCAAATTTTTAACCTTCAAAAAATACTTTTTATTCATCGATTCAAGTTTAAATGCATTTTTCAATACTTGTAGTGGATGGCACTTGATATTAATGCAGTTTTTTTTCAAATATTGATACTTTAAAAATAAATGTAAGGATTTTACATGTGAACAGTTCGGTTTCGAACCGACAGATGGCGCCACAAAAATTATGCTGAATTTTTTTAATTCATTCTTTTAATTGACAAATAGGTACTAACTTAATCTTCTTTTTTACACAAATGGTTTAACTGGTTATAGAGAAAAGTATGAATTTAAGTTGCATATTTTTAGCGGTAAGAAATTGAGAAGAAATATCACTTGGTGTGAGTTTTAAAGATTTCATAATTTGATATATCCTATAATCAGAGAGATATTAGATTTGTATACAGGATTAATAAAGGAAAAGTATTCGAGAACGTTTATAAAAAAATATTTTAATTCCCAAATCTATGATTATTTACAAAACTGAACTGAAAATGCGTAATAAAAATCATAATTTCTGAGCAACATCATTTTATTGAAATCCAAAGGCATTTACTTGCAGAGGATCTGAATAAGCGAGACTTTGGAATATAGAAATAACGCAGTTATTCCTTATCTTCCTATTTCTAATGTGTGTCATTATGCAGTAGATTTTTAAAGCGTTCTTTAAAAAAATCTAAGAGAAGGGTGAAAATAATAACTTTTTTTATAACATCTAATCAAATTGGCCCGATTGTTAGAGGCATACATGGATTTAAAGAAAAGGCAAACTTTTATACTCAGAATAACTATAAACTACATAAAAATTTAATGGATCTTTTAGTTATTGTTGGTACCGTATTAATAAGGGTATTGATAAAAAAAAAAGAGATGATTTAGTTTACTGATTGTAAACTTATAGGAGAAATTATCCATAATTTTTAGAGCTTGTATATATATATATATATATATATATATATATATATATATATATACATTTTTTTGACTCAATTTATGCAATTTAAAAATATGGATTATAAGGGAATTATGAAAAAAAAATCACAGTAGTTTTTTTGTTATTCATTAATTTAATAACAAGTTTAATGCTGTTAACAGAAAAAAAGAAAAAGAAATTTTATATTATAGAAAGTGAAATCATATTTTGTTGAAGAAAGAAGTCATGGATACGAGAAAAATATCAACATTTCTTGTACGAAAGAATTTTGTAGATTTTCAGGACAAAGTATATTTAATAGTTAAAATTACAAAAGAGTTATTTTGAATTTTAGCCAAATCATTTGTTTTCTTCAGATTTGTCATTCGTTCGAGCGCCGAATTTCTAATTAATAATTGACTTACATCGCCGAAACTGAAAGCCTTCGACTCCGTTTTCGTGACTTTTAATCATAATTAGAAATAAGAAAAGAGAGGTAATATTTTATATTAAGTTTTTTCTTTTATCTACTTATGGTTAGAACTTAAAAATGTAATTTTTTATTCAGATATAAAATTAAATCTGAAATTTTTCTTTCAAATTTATTCTCATCTTTCCAAAATTTTCTGTTGTTTCTTATGGTGTTTGCCATAGACAAGCTTGCTAAGGTAGTCTGCAATTTAAGCCTAATCAGCGTCTCTTGTTTTGTATTAGCGGGAACTGGGTTCAAGAGTACTACTTTTGAAATCGTTCATCACAAAGCACAGCTCCTTTCTACAGGGGGTACATTCATACCCTTACAGATAGAACACAGAAGTACAACCATGTACGAATCGGGACACGAAGCCTGGACGCCCAGGACACGAGGAAGAAGCACTACCCCTATGCCAGGAAGCTGGCAAAAGTTTCTTGTTTAGGATGGAAGGGATTGAAATACTAAAGCATATTTAAGGCTTAAGCTGTGTTCAGAGATTCGTTTCAGATTGCTTCATTGAATGTTTTTGTATCTGAACTAAATTGATTTCTATGTTTAGCCAATAAAAGCATTTGCAAAATCGGTAATTGGAAATGGCTTGGAGAAGGCTTGCTGCGTCATCAAAAATTCCATTCAGTCAGAGAAAAGACAATACAAAAGAAATCAAGAAAAGGTTTTAAACACAAAGTTTAGTCTAAAGAAAAACTAGGTTTAACAGATGGTAGATGGGTAATAGCTATCGTTTCCTATAAAAACTCACGTCCTTACTTTTCAAAAAAATTATATTACAAAAATAGTCTTTACATAATTATCATGTTAGAACGTGATGTTATTTTGGGAATGAGATTTGTAGCGTCAACAAAAAGCTGTAGCCGAAAAATAAAATAATCCGTAGACGAAAGACTGAAATTTTAATATCTGCACGAGCCTCTCAAAAAATCGGTTTTTAATAATGCGTTGCCATTGCATTTACAAAAGCTCTGATTTAAAAAAAATAAGTGAATGACTACAGTAAATAAAACCTAGAAAATGTCATTTTGAGAAAGTGATTATATGAAATGAAATTAATAGGAAATGTGATATTTTTTTAAACAATCAATGCGAGACAAAGTTTTTTGGGTCGTTTTCAATACTAAAGTAACTCATTCAACGAAACAATTAAAATGAATAAAAATATAATTTCACTTGCACGAGCACGTGGTGCTTGGCCGCTCAAGAAATTATGTTCTGACATGATAAATTGAAATATGAATAGCACATTTCATTTTAATCTTTATTTATAATTAATTTAATTTTAAGCATAACCTGTTTTGTAACGTTATGATGAAATTCAAATTTATTCATTAAAATATTCAATCGCGGGCTTTCGCTCATCAATAATTCCTAGCAGGATTTTCACTCCATTTTTTAAACTGCAGTAAACAAATTCAGTTGAATTCATACCTTTTAGTTATATCGAAAAACAGTGAAATTTTTGAACAGTGAAAAACAGTGAAAGATGTATTCCATATCATTCATTTAAAGCCTAAAAGTCAATTATCTAGGCGAACAAGTAATTCGCCAGTGGCTGGTAGTATTTTCCTAATCTAGTAAACATAAAACTGTATAACTATTATGCCAGAAAATATCCCACCTTAAATATTAATGCATCTGTTTCAAGCATTAAATCTTCTTTTTATCAACATTAAACGTATTAGCCTATATAATCCCTCACGTTTAATTACTTCTCAGATAAACAAACAGACAAGATAAGAAAGCACAAAACATCGTGTTGCGCATCTTGGACCGGAGTTGCTGACATCTTATTATTTCACTTGTTTCGATTAAATAGATTTTTTTTATCTACTCTGTTCATGTGTTGCCCTCGCTTTTCGTTTTTTCCTTCGAGTCAACCCACGCGCGTCGTGATTGAAATGATAAGTATCTCAAACGAGAATATAATTAGGGTTAGATTTCAGTCATACCCCCTCATGCATATTCCCTTTGGAAGCCTCATTCGTTTAGTTAACATGCATGTCGCCTATGTATAGATGAGAATCAGCAGTGTTCTCCTTTAGATATTAATGTATAATTTTATTGAAAGATATCTCTTGCAACGAGATTGATAACAATTACTCTATAAATATCCATAATTGTCTTTTCTGAGGTTACTTTTTCGTGGTTTTTATTTTCTCGTATTCGAAGTTATATTGCAATCGTTAAGAAATTCGAACTCGTGCTTTTGACGAATCTCCATATTTAAAACCTCCCTGAGAGCGAAAAACACATTTTTGGAAAATGTCCGTCTGTTTGTTTGTTGATCGACGGCAAAGATGATTCATAAAGGCATTGGGTGAAAGATGGGTGAAATTAGGCATGCTGTCTTTAAATCAAGTTTAAGATTGATTGGCCGCTATTGGCATCCCTTCCGTTCGTGTGTTCTATAAATTAATGTGATAACTGCAAAACGACGAGAGCGAGGTGGGTAGATTAGGTATAAAGATTCAACATCTGTAGTGCTAATACTTATCTAATTTTGAGCCAAAACATATAAGAAATTTAACATCTATCTGTTTATATATTCGAAATCCTTCATTATCTGTGCATATATCTTCAGAACCAGTATTCAGAACATGTTCGAATTCAGAAAATAATTATTTCCTATTTTCTTGAATTTCAACTTCATTTGAATCCGATTCTCTTTTAAAAGGAATTATCGTAAAATAAATACTACTTCTGCTGGAATTCTTAAAAAATTTCTTTCGAATGTAACATAAGCTCACGATAAGTCAAAGCTTAATAACGAATAAAAATTCTTCTCGTAACATTATGAAGAACAAAAAATAAAAATTAGTTTAAAATAAAAAATAACTATATATATATATATATATATATATATAT
>JAOUZG010023330.1:3000278-3013696 GCA_026289955.1 Argiope argentata
TATATATATATATAGGTGTCTTTTATATTTTTATATATATAAGTCTATCTCTTTATATATATTTATAAGAAATAGACTTTTAATTTTTTTTACCTAAACTTTCCAAAAATGCTTACTTTTACCTAAACTTCACTTAAATGCTTACTTTTTGATATACTATTATATCATTTGATATACTGCACAGAAGAAACTGTTATAATCTTCAAAAATTTTGTTATAAATTCAAAAATTATTTATAAATTCAAAAATTGTTCAAAAGATCCGAGAGAAGATTTTGACTAATCTTCCGATTTTAGACACCAACTTTGCAAAGTACATTTTTGAATAATGTCTCACTGTCTGTATGTGAATAATATTAAAAAATGCTTTAGATAACCAAATGAAATTCGGTAAGTGGTATTTACTTGACATTTGTGGATTTGTACCAAATGTTGAATGAAATCCGTCCGCTTGAAGCTTTTTTATCTGTTTGCCCGAGTACAAATGAACATAATGATTTTAAAATACTAATTGCTAAATCGATAAAAATCTCTGCACCATTTTAGCGTTTGAAGCATAGAACTGCAATAAACTTGAATCAATTCAGTCCTGTGTTTGATCACTAGCTGTGTAATATATCTGCATACATGTAAACGCTATAATTCCAAAGTGCATCGATTTATTTACATTTATTTTTTGAGTAATCTTGTAATTAAAATTGTAGTTTTGTGTTAAATTTTGATTTTAGTTGTTCGTCAAAAAAGGAACCAACATGTATAATCAGTTATCTTTACTATATTACGAAGAATGAATTTATGAATGGAATTCTGAAAAAAAAATGAGGGAGACATCATTTTTATGATAATAATGCCTCTATTAGAGAGATGCGAGACCGTTTCGGTTTGACTACTTTCGCAGCTTTAAAATTGCGATTCTTTTTCGATTGGAAAGTACTCCATCAAAATCTTTGCACAACATTATGAAGGATCGTAGTAATTATAAAACACAAATGAGACACAAAGAAATAACAATTTTTCATCAAAATTAATATACAGGGTTAGCAAAAAATTACTCATTTCAGACCAGTCTAAAATGCGTTCTGATGATCCAAATGAGATAATACTTGAACCACAGATAATAGAGATGATGCACTTTACATTTATTAAACAAATAAAAAAATTAATTCAAAATTTCACCGTTAGATAGCATGGTAATACACATTTAATATGATTTATAATTGTTATATAAAGTAAAATTAAAATTGCTCAATATATTCTCCTTCATTTTCAACAATATGCTTTGATGGGGGAACCATATTTTCTATAGATGACCTGTCTTAATAGTCAGCCGAAATATTAAGAATATGGCTCAGAATGTTGCCCTTTAGATCTGGTAGAGATGATGAACTCTGACGGCAGATATTGTCCTTCAAATAAATCCACAACCGAAAGTTGCAAGGGGTCAGTCCGGCAAGCAAGAAGACCATGCTATTGGGAAATAATGGCTGATAACTCTTGCTTCTGTGAAATGTTGTATTAAGAATCTCTTTAGACGACGATCAATAGGAAGTGGTGCACCATCCAATATGAAATATAATCCAATACGAAAATGATGTCACCCTGCTGTAGAAATCGAATAACAAAATCCCTCAGCATATCATGGTACCATTGTCTTTTTGAAGTTATCTCTTCAAACAAATACGATTTCAGTTATATAGGTAGCTGTAAAACCAACCCGTCCTGCCATTTTTCACGATGCGAGGGTTGTTCCTGGATAACGTGTGGTTTTTTCACTGTTCAAATTCGACAGTTGCGGTTGTTAACGTGCCCATTGAGACAAAAGTGGGCCTCATCATTCCACAGAATGTTTCATGGCCAAGTTGTGTCAACCACCATTCAAGCAAGGAGCTGAATTGAAAATTTTTTAACGGACCTCTAAATTCCCGTCCTGCAACAGGTAAACAGATTTGATTTTGTATGGATAAAAATGCAAAATCTGCCGTACTACTTTTTGTACAGTTGAATACGGCATATACGGCATATACATGCTGTATATGCCATCATCTCTACCAGATCTACGGGAAACAGCTGGCAAACTCACCCTATTATGTGGCGATTGACTGCTGGCTTCAACGAGCGCGATCGCACCATTTTGGACGCTGTAAGACGAGATATTCTTTCGTCGTCTACCTAAAAGAATGCAATTTTTTCCTTCCTAGTTGCTGCATCCTCTAGCGTAGAGTACCTGGAGACATTGGACTTCTTCGTATCTGCTTCATACGACGAAATACCTTTAGAGCTGCAGCGGAGTTTTGTAGGTTTTGGTAGAACAGTTTCACCAGTAGCGCTTTTTCTTGCTAAGTAGACATGACGAATAGAGAAGATAGTAATGTACGGGCAAAATCCGCCTTCTTTTCACCCAAAGATAAATTGTAATGGATACGCGCTGTAACGCAAGTTATGTTTCACCTTTTCAGTATATGCAAATAAAGGCTATTCGTGAATTTTTGTACTATTTTTTTCATTTAATAAATGTAAGGCGCATTATCTAGGTACTCTGTTGATAAAATTTTATATTATTGGGGCCAATAGATCTGGACAAAAGGCGCTTGGTTCTATACGAACAAGCAGAGGATCGCTACCCTTAATTTACTGGCACACTGACAAAACATTTCATATTTTGTGTTTAAAAGTATAGCAAAGAAAACTGAAAATGGGATTCAGATGGAGCTTCCTTCCATCTTTTGGTTCCAAAATTTTGTTATCTATCTACAACGACTGCCATACCGACTTTCATTCGTCAAATGCATATTGCTTTCAAATTCTAGCAAATATAAAGAGAAGATTAGCTCTTTTTAGATATTTCTGGAAGAAGTTGTTATTGTTGTTGTTATTTGGCTTTTATATTACAAAAGTCAGCTCTGGCCAAGCTTTGCCAACACATGGTTAGAGAGATGAAGAAATCGTTAAATTCTAAATGTGAAAAAAGAAAAGGGGCCTTTAAAAAAATCATGAATTAAACAGACGATACCGTGTTTAAGAACATGAAATCTGTGAAACTATAAATGTGATGGTAAAAAAGGGGGCCTTTAGGTAATTTTAAAAGTTACTACGCGGATGTTCTCCCACTAAGTCATAATTACTTGATAACATGTCAGAAATGGGAAACATAAGTAGTTCTGTATCAAATTATTTTTTCAATCGGTTGAAAAAAACGTATCTAAAACAAAAATTCGATTTTGACATTTTAAGAACTACATGCTAAATTGTGGCAATGCAAAATGCATAGGTTTGGCGACATTCTAATAATCGCCAAAACCTCGCCTGAATCTCAAAATAGATTCAGCTTAAATGTTAAATTAATCCTACAGTATGATATTTATTTATTGTACAACAGAGCCCTGAAAGTTGTTTTCTGGGATAACACCTTATTAGTGAGTTTGCGAGGAAGTTTTTAGAATATCATCCACTGGTTCATCTGTTTATGCGATACCTTATAAATGATGTCATCTCGCTGACTCTCCGACCCCCCCCCCTAAGGCACACTGATAAATCCGTAAAACAAAATGACTGGACCGCCGCAACAGCAACACTGGGGAGAATTGTGGTTGAGACCTAAGTGTCAACGCAGGCCATGGTATAACCCTTCCCGTAGGAAGTACATTCCGTCATCTATGGGAGATGTCAGAATCCCACCTATTTGTGTACCCTCTAGGGTGGCGAAATCCAACCACCCTGTCGGAAGCATCTCATCTTCTTTTCAAAAAAACTCCCTTTTTATAAATAATAAAAAAAAATTCCCGAAAGAATATTTTTATTCCAGATTCTTTCTATTCAACTGATTCTGTACATAAATGGTTTGTTTTTAATAGCAACAATTTTTTTCCATATGAATTAAATCATTTTCCTGTAAGAATAACAATAGTGCATAAAATATACAGCACAAATAATTCAACCGTGTTAAAAAACTATCTTTTAACTAATTTTTTTTCAAAGTTTATAGTGAAATGTGACTATACATAGTTGAAATTATTATTTTGAAGTTTCTGGCTTGAATAAATAAATAAACATATTTGTTTAATAAATAATTCTAGTAAGAAAACGTTTGTAGCCAAATTATTAATGGGTTCCAAGGTTCTATTAATCTTACTATCTAATGGCTCATAATATCTTTTAATTAAAAATGATGACATTTTTTATATATTACCATTAATTTTGCGTGATTCTTTAATGGGAATAGATCCAATAAATTCAGAATTCTTTTCTTTTTTCGTATGGTTTTTAAACTTTTCCATGATTATTTTGTTTGTCATAAGTTGGTCTCTTTTTCCATTATCTCCCCCCCCCCGCAAAAAAACCATTTAAATGAAAGAAACATTATTAATTTCTTATCAGAATATCACAGTAGAGGTATTTACTAAATTTTTGCAGGACATTAGATGATGGGTAGATGGAGTTGATGCTTTTATGATGCTGGGAAAGGAATGAGCAATTTAGCATAAAGCGTTGTTGAAGCTGTTGTAAATATGACTCAAAAGAATAAAACTAAAACTAATGACATTTTTTTTATTGGAAAAGGAAAGGAACGTTGAAGTTATTTGCAGAAGTATTTTTACACCGACGTTGAAATGTTGGAATTAAGATCGATGAATTAATTTAAATAAAAGAATTGGAGTGAAATTAAAGGGCAGGAGGAGGGTGGCTAAAACAAAACTTTTGCAGTTTTTCCTCCATTCTCCTCCAATTTTTTTCCATCAGATAATAACATTTAAATATAAATGATAGAGAGTTTCATCAACCTGAAATTAAAGTAAACTTATTCGTCAGAAAATGATTTTCTTATTCGAATGCAATTAATTAAATAAAAATTAATATAAATATGAAATGACTTTATATTTATTTTACCTATTGATGACAGAAGTAATAATTAATTTCGTTGTACCAATTACACTTTGATATCTTACAGTCCTTTCACAAAGTTATCTTTTCTTTCAGTTTTAATTGGGGACTACTTATCGTAAAAATTGACATTTTTATCGTATTTCTTATTTTTCTGGAATTTTGAAGAGTAGGGTTAATTTTTTTTTTCAAATAAAAACTTTTAATTAATTACTTTAATAATTTCTTTTACCTTAAAAAATAATTGGTTTAGTTTAAAAGAATAAGTTATTTTGAAAATCTTATAAGTCGATTTCATTCCTCACTGCAAACATATATAGCATAAATAAAAAAAATCGATATTAAAATATGCATAAATTTAAAATATTCCTATAATAAGTGAAACATCTATAACAAATATACTGAAGCAAAATAAATGAATTAATTAAGGGCGGCCAAAAGGGATTTATGAAAAAAAGGGGGCAAAAGGGATTTATGAAATAATATTATTTTCATTTTTACATTTTATATTATAATTTTATGAATTATTATAAATATTTAAATATATATTTGTATAGCTTTCAGAAAAATATTTTAATGTATTAAAATATTCTTTTTATCGCATTTCGAAAGGAAAAAAAAAGGAAAAGGAGAAAGGGAAAGAAAGAAAAGAACAAACTGAAATCCTACACAGCATATAAATGAATTATTGTTTTATCCCTGAAGAAGTGATATTCAATTGGCAGCTTAGTCAGCATTCGAACTAAAAAGAAATCAGATAACAGACATGTATTGGTATAAAGAACATTTCATAGAGCGAGCGAGTGTGTAAGGAAAGGAATATTTCGCATACTATTATTAATCCTGCAAATTTTGGCACTAGTTCTACACCATGGTGTTGAACGGACTAAAAGTAAATATGAAAAGATATGCCGACAGCAACAACGGGCTCACCAGGTCTTCGAATGAGAACAGAAAGGAAAAGAAAAAGTTTTGTACATCAATACACGGAAGGTGATCCTGTCGGTTGAGCGAACTCGTGCAACCACTAGTTGATATTTATTCTCTGAATTCTGGAAGTGTTCTATGAAATTTCCAAAAGAAAATTCTCTTAATAGCATATGCCAATAAAATAAATTTAAGCCGCAGAGTTACACTTATTATAAAGAAAAAAAATTGGGATATATGTTTCTGATACTATATGTAAATCGAAAATACACTTGCTTTTCGACTTATTTGCCGGTTTATCAAAATGAATATATAAAATTACATACACATTTATGATTTGTTGCTTCGAGTCACAAGTTGGTCACTGGGAATATTATTTATATTTGATTTCAGATAAGTCATTCAGATATTTGGAAATTAGCTCATGTTCATGATTCCTCTGAATTGCCCGACTTTAATACCGTCTTATTTAAATTGCCTTATTCCCTGTGTACATGAGACTTCCCAATGAAGACTGGTTAAACATGGCTCTTACACCATAAAACATAACGTAAACTAACGAAGCTAGTTCCATGCCATCATGGCGCTATTAAAAATGTTATGTTAAAAACTTTGATTGAATTAAAGAATACTCATGGCCAATACGCATATTTGTTATGTTTTCATCACTTTAAATAATCTAACATTTGAAATGAAGTAAAACAAGTAATCACCAAAGCAGTTTAAATAAAATTAAGAAAGAAAAGAAGAAGAAGAAATGGAATCTATGGTCGCAAATTTCAAGTTATTATGTCAGAGTATTATTATTTTTAAGTGATTACTTGTCTTCATTAATTTAAGTCATTAACCAATTTATACAGGTTTGAAAAAATTACGAGACTTCTCTCTCTCTGATGATAATTTTTTAAAACTCATTTTCAATTTTTCTAGCTGGCAATCAAAGTTTTCAAGCTAGACTGATTTTAAGATTTAAAAAAAAAAGAAAAAGAAAAAACAATAACTTCGACGAAAAGTTCACTATTACTGGAAGTTATTGTGTATGTGGTAAAATCTACTGAACGTAATGCAAATTGATATTAAAATTATATTCTAATATTTACGGTTCTTTGATAAATACAATTAGTAAGAATGCGCTTATAATATCATTAAAGAATAAATATAAGTCACGTTTTACAAAATTGCAATAATTAAAACTAAAGAGAGTTAAAACAAAACAAAACAATGATAATCTTCTGAAAAAGAGATTAATTATTTAAAAGTAAGAAATCGTAAACAAACTGGAAGATGACGCCATTTCATAGAAACGGCTAACAAAAAGCAATTGATTGATTATAAATGCAATTAAATATCCCAAACAACACTAGCAAAACAAATATCATGGGCTTGGAAAACCAAATATCTTGCTTGACCAATGGAAAAACAAATATTTCTTGCCTTCTAATTTCAGAGACACCAAAACCTCCTAACCAAGACAACATCATGTTCTCACATGATAATAAATTTATTATGAATCAAATTGCATATCAATTTAATTAGACTGAGATTGTGAAATGTTTTTTACTAAACTTACATTTTTTTTTTCAAATTTAATTATATATTTATTAAACACATTAATTTTTGCTTTATATGTTTTCATACTTCGAGTATCATTATTTGTTTTCGTTGAAATCTGTATTAAATCTTTCTGGTAAAAACAAACATCAAAAGAACCGGTATTAAGATAATGACGTCTCGAAATTTTTCTTTTCTAACTAAAACGATGCCAATGCTTTTCTACCGAATCTAGCACACCCAATCCATTGTGAAAGTTGGAAGCTAAAGCTAAAAGCGCTCGCCACCACCATACATCACCTGAAGAAGTCGTTTGTCTTCCAGGGGCGGACCTCCGTGAAAACGACACCCCCATTTTCAAAGCCCCAAAAAACACCAACCCTTCGCATTCGCGCAAATAGAATCCAAAGTGGCGGGGGGGGGGATTATCTTGTACAAACAACGGAGTTCAGACATCCAGAGCGGATGCCGGGATGACAGACGTTGAGCAAGATCTATGCCTGCCTGACAAAAGCCCGAGCAATTAAATTTCTTTTAAGTGTAACAGCTGTAAATTTGACACTCGCTGTATCGGGTTATCCGCTGAGAAAACAAACAACTTTTCTGCCAGAGTGCGTAAGTTATTTTGCTCGCCGGGCTCTTAGTCTTGGCATAAATCTGAATGATAATGCCGGCAATAAAACTTGCCTTGCCGCGGCAAATATTTAGGCTGCATTTAGGCTGAAGCGTGGGCAAATAGGAAATCGATCTCCTTACAACTTGGCTGGCATTTATTTTTCTATGTTTTGCTTACTAAGGTTAGCATTGCTTCTTATTAATTCCAGACAGCGAAGGAAAGCTCTTGCGCAATTAAGAAAAAAAGTCCATAAATTATGGAAGTTTTTAACTGCTCATTAAGAACACTTACCGTTTTTGATCGCCTGCTTTTTTTGTGCATGCTTTGAAAAAAAAAAGGAGTTAGACATTCAAGATGTTTTCTCATAGAATTTACTTTATTATTACTTTTTATTATTTAGGTTTTTGATACATGGTAATTTTATTCTGATTTATTTAGGTTCAAAATTATGTGAATGATAGTGGCAGCTCACCTTGAATATCTCAGATTTTTATCATTTTCTTCTATACACTTACTCGGAATTGCACTTACTCTGAACTGCTTGATGTCGCTTTTAAATTAATATCGATCAAAGGTACAGCGAAGTGTGCAAGCTTTAATCTTTATATCATATACATATGTTAACAACCCTTTAGCAGAGCAAGCATTCGGTAAAAGGACACCTCTTCTAAAAACTATTATGAGATCTTGGTTCCCCCCAAATATTAATTAATTAATTTTTATTAATTAATCTAAAACTAACCTTCTCGCCAAAAATCTTCATTTCCCCACCTCCAAATAAGTAACGAATTCAGTTTGTTTTTTCCCCACACTAATGAGGTTAGGCTTAACATGTCTTCGGCCGATTAGTTTAAACGATTCTGTTTATTTTCCTAATGTTTTATGAATGCAAAATTAAAAATTGTTAATGAATTGATTTCTCCAATTCATTTTGAAATATCTGTATTTTGCCTGTGCTTTGAAAATTCAATTCTAGTATAATTTTTTGATCAATTATTTATAATAACTGTAATTGTTAGGCATGTTTAGCATGGCTGGTAGGGCGGTGGATTCGCGTTCCTTGGGCTGCAAGTTCGAACATGTCAGAGTAAGATTCTCCGCTTGTGGTTTACGTTAAAGTTGTCGTGGTCGCAAAGCTCTCCGTGTGGAGAGTAATACCACTGGAGGTATTGGTTCAGAAGTGATCGTTTTCTGTTTCAGATCTAAATTACGATTTGTGGATGAAAAAAGGAAATACATGAATGAAGTCTATTCCGTAAAGAGGTTTTGTGACGCGCGTGAGTTATAGGTCAGATTTCTGACCTCGGGTGCTCAGGGACCTATAACCTCAGTAGCTACTGCGCCCCTCCTTTCGTTGTAAAGCGAAACGCGAGAACAAAAATTGTAATTATTTAATAAAAAGTAGCTAAAATAAAATTATTCCTAATTACCTAAATAGGAATTTATATTAAAAAAGGTTTTTTTTTATATTACTTGTTACTTTTGAAATATGTTTGGATTAATAAAACAGGCTTGCATTATATCTTATTGTTATTTTAGACCAACTGCATGCAATTTGATGATGATATATCAAAGTTCTACTGTTAAAATTTGATATAAATCGCAAATAAAATGCAAAAAAAGTAAATAAATTACGTTTCAAATTAGTTATTAGAGAGCATCTATCATGATGAAGAACTCATATATAGAGGATAGTGGAACATTACAAAATGTTTGAGCAGAAGAATTTTGAATTATTATTTCTTAACGGAGTTGTTGTTGTTGTTGTTGTGTGTATATATGTATTCGCTCTCTTTTCCCAGACTTGTTTTTAGAATATTTTTGTTCAAAAATGTAGAAGATCGGCTGATTGGAGAGTTATTCAAAAAATTTCAATGATGTCTGTAAATTCCTTAAACATCATGAATTGAAGGAAAAGATTACGACAGAGTGGTAAACTAAAAGGGATTACCACACGAATGTTACCAGTGGAATCAAGAGAGTCACATAAAACATTATTACACTTAAATGAAGTTTGAATCCTCCTTCTGAATTGTGCTCAAATTTTTTCTTTACTTTATATATAATAAAGGGATATCTATTCTTAATCAGTGTCATTGTTTTGAGTAATAACGTTTAACAAAATTAATAAAAAAAAGCTTTCATTGATACCACCCAAAGTGTCGTTGAAAGAATGCTGTTGACTTTTCTAAAAATTCTGAAATATTGGCAGACTTATGGTGCCTTTCCGAATTCATTTGCTTCATTTGTATAATATAGACGGGAAGCTTCCTGACAAATCTCCAGAATCCTGCTTGGTTCCCACCCACACACGCCACTCCTCAGCAATTGCCCAATTTCTCTTGCGGTTTCGGTTACAACTGTCAATGGCACTCGCATTTCTCACGGGGAACAAACCACAAAAAACTCTCCAATGGGACTCAGGCAAACGATCTCGAGGACCCTCCTTTTATCACTAACAAAGAGAATCTGAAGGAGAACCGAGAGCAAAATATTCTTAAGTGGTCCTCCAAGCCAGAATGGGCTTAGAAATCGTTGCCTCCATCTTAAACGGTTTGTGAGAAAAGCATCCGACACTTGAACTTGGAGGGGGTTTACGCTTCTTTCTCCTTTTCTTGGATTTTCTTCCATTTCATTTTTTTCCTTTCCCCTCCCCCTAGTTTTTTTCATTTTTTTTATTTCTTCTTATCTTGTGACGAAAGAAGTGCTCTTCTGAATGTAGTTGTCGGCGATTGGCTGTCTTGGAGAATTGATACATATTCATTTCGTAGCATTCATTTTTTAACTCTACGTGTTTCATATCCGTTAAAATGAAATGTTTAAATTAATTTTCCATTATCTTCCTTAAGAGCCCGAACAAGAAATTTTGTTCGTTTTTGCATATAATAGCACTCAATTTCAATATAATATAATTTTATTTTTAGAATTCATCATTTACCCATTTATTAAATAAAATTTTGATTTTATACCAGTGGTGCAAAGTTTGATTTTGTACCAATAAGATTGTATGCCAGAAACATTTTTCTTGATTTAAAGCAATTCGATCCAAAAATTTGATACTGGACTGTTATTCAAGTATATACCTAATTCTAAAATATTAATCCAAATATGCCTCATCTAATAAGTTACATTTTTCAATTATTACTGTAGCATACGCGGATACATAAACAAACAATTCACTCTTTTAGGGATGGATATAATTTTTTTATATAGATTTTTAAAACTTATACTTTAAAAGAAATCGCATGATGCTTATAATCTCTTCCCTTTTTTTATTTTTGAGATATCATATTCAGGCACAGGCACAGAAATTTTCCACTTGAAGGGACAAGTTTCCAAAAATGATGTTTTTATAAATCAGGATAAATAAAATAAATACACATAAATGAATAATAATAATAATACGCCAAAGAAAAATACGCAAGAATGAATGGCTTAAATTTGTTTTGTGTGTGTTAAACTATTTAAATTTAAGTAGTTAATAAATGTAAAATTGTAAGGTCTAATATTCATGAATAAAGTTATAATACTTATTAAATTACGAAAATTTGGATCTGAAATACTAAAGATTCGAGAGCTACTGACTTATTACTTTTACTTTCTTCCAAATATCTATAATCTGATGGATAAATTTATAACCCTGAAATATTTTTTGTATTATTTTTTCTTCTGTGTACATAAAAACAGAATTCCGAAGAAATGTGAAAATGGATATCTAACTTACGTTTTATGGGAAAATATTTTTCAATAGTACCGTTTAATTTCCTTTTCTAATTCATTTGTACAACTTTTAATTAAGTTCAATGAGTAGAGAAAATAATTTTACTTTAAAACACCATTTTGTATATTATTTCCTTTTTAGGCATACATTTTAACCGGTTTCATAGGATCTGTAAAAGGAATTTTTTTAAAAAAAATCGATAATTTTTATTTTCTGATACCTGATAATCTACATTACTTCAAACCTTTTTTTAATCTGGCTTAAAAGAAAGGAATTCAAAAATCCTTATTCTATTTCAAAATAAAATTTTAAGTCCACTCTATGGCCAAAATACTGGAGACTGCATTTAAAAAAAAATCTCCTCACAGATATTTGAACGTGGTCAGTACACTGAAAATTTTTAAAAGTGCTAAGAATATCATATGACCTTAGAAATATTCTATTCAAAATTACTCATGTTTCGACTTCTGAAGTATGCTTCTTTCATAACAGCATTTCTAGTATTCTATAAAAAAATATCCCAGATATGACCGTAAGGAATAAAACAAGTCGAAAAGAAATGCTGTTAGAAAACTAAAATTTCGTCTCTGAACATTCTTTTTATATGAGTCAGAATCCATGAAAGTTGGAACATTTTATTTTATGATTTTTTTTATCCCACTCCCTTCCCCCCCCATTTTTTTCACTAACATTTTTTTTTTTTTACTTTCTTGTAACTGCTTCAAATTTTGTCGAACTAACATTACAAAAAAAATGTTTTTGCCATAATAGCAACTTTTTATTTTATTCTGCAACGAAACAAATAAAACATTTTGATGCCACGTTATTTTATAGTTTTCTGGCCATTTGTATTGTTGTTTAGTCCCTCTCTCGCACTAATCCACACATGATAACGCGCCCCCTGGTGACCATAACCAAAAACAGATGGTGATGACACTTACATTTTGTTCCTGTGAAACTGCGTGAAACAACAAGCATTGGTCCGCATTCTTTAGCTAAAAGTACTATCTGGAAAAGGCCAATAAGTGCATAACCTTTATTACTCGGAGCATCACCTCTCAGGTTATGGAGCAATATAACACAATTTTATTCCTTTCTTTTTTCGTTATCGGTAGTGGGTGAATTATTACTTTGTGAGTCCATTGGGAATCGGGTGATAAAAATGGCAGAAAAGTTATCAGCGCTAAGTGGCTGGTGCAATAGATGCCACTTTCTTATCACTTGGACTAAAATACCACTGGTTGGATAGGACATTCGGGCACTTATTTTTAAAAAAAAATAAATACGTAAAAATACAAATATTTCATGCAAAGAAGAGATAGCGGAAGAATTTATTTGCAGGCGATAGCTGTAAGTTTTATTTGACCATTAGGATAAGTGGTGAGGCCTGCAGCTATACAGCTGTGCCCAGGTAAGAATCTGAGGTTACCAAAAGCCAACTATTTGTTTTAAAGCTTTTTTTTTTTGATTTTCAGAAATTGATAGATAAGAAGTATTTACTTCACTGTATTTATAGACGTACCTAACATAAGTAAGTTTACCACAGAGAGTAAACAACAGAGTCATCAGTTAAAGTTAACAACCAGTTAAACAGACAGTTAGAAGTAGGTGAAAATAAGAACAAAATGCAATGAATTAAATTGTATTACATATTGTTTACCATTTTCGCTTACTTATAACTGGTTGTTAACTTAGCTGGTGACTCTGCTGTTTACCCTCTGGAGTA
>JAOUZG010023330.1:3014096-3034064 GCA_026289955.1 Argiope argentata
TATCCCTTTTTAACTTTAATAAATCAAATCAATCTTTAATAAATCAGTCCCTTTTTTCTATTTAATAAATCAAATGAAATATTACAAAGATAATACGTCATTGATGACTCCACGTGCCGAGTGGATGAATAATAAATCACTGATGTAAATAGATTCTCTTAATCACGCATTCAATAAGCTGAAAAACAATTACATACGATCTCAATGACACTATTCAGAGCTCAATGGCATACTTCAGAATTGAATTCCAGAGTAAACCTTTAAAGTTACCATTAGCGTTTTGCCTCAATGCATGTAAGCACAACTTTAAAGCACTTTGATCAGTAAAATTGCATGTATACCACTTGCTTAGTGGGTGGAGATGGACTAAATGTTTTTATCTCCCATTGTTTGAAATAGAGAGAGAAGTTTCCATTTTCTTTTTCGTGGCCTCAATCTAAATTGGTTGATAATGAAGCCTGCATTAATAAATAAATCTATAAATAGGTGGGAGGGCCTAACTTTTACACTTTTCTCGAGCCACTATTTTTAATAGTTGGAATTACGACAACGATTTTTCACCCGCTCTCAAATTTAAAATTTTATGAATTTTTAAAATTTTTAATTTTTTTTATTAAATCTTTTTAAAATTTAATTGGTAGTAACATTTTTTTTATAAATCAGATTCATTCAATTTTATTTAAAATCTTAAAAACATATGAAAAAAAGTAAATATTGACTAGAGGTATTTTTAGCATAGATTCTACTTTTAAAAATAAAAATTTATGAAAACAATTTATAATTAACTCCCTAAAAAACAGAGCGTTATTGTATTATCAAAAATTATAGCAATAAAAAAATATTTAAAGCATGGTTAAGTGAAAATACTGTATAAATAAACGGGATTTTATTTGTAATATATTTACTTAGAGTAAAAGAATTATCTTTTTTAGGATTTCACTGTGTATAGTATTGTTTTTAGAATTTCGGTTTAATAAATTTGCTTTCACTCGTTTGTGTTTAATAAACAAATAAAAAGAAAATTCTACTACTTAGTACTTAGTAAAAATGTATTTATATGTCCTTTTTCTATTTTTCTATTTCATTATTCTAAATATTAAGTAAGCTTGTTGTTAAATATGTTTTTTTCTTTCATATTCATTGATAGATGATGTCTATCAATGAATATGGGAACAAATATTGCAATTAAAATTATTCGGTTAATAATAGTTAAATGCTGAATGTATTAGAATTTTGTATTGATAATATAGACAAAAAAAATAGCGCAAATCTCCAGAACTCTACCACGTTTAGACGTAAGAGAACTCACATTTTATTTTTGAAGTGAATCCCTTTTTTATGCGTCCTAATTCGTCATTTTAATTATTATGAAATCTTATAATTAATTATTTAATCAAATTCAAGGCCAGATAATGGTTCTCAAGTCGAATCAATATTGTAATCAAAATTATTCAGTAAATAATAATAAAATTCAAAATATATACTGCAGCATTGTATTGATAACATAGACAACACAATAGTACAAAACACCAAAACCACGTCTAGATGCTAGTGAACTCGTGTCTGAGAATGGACAAATAATAAAATAATAAATAAAATAATTTTAAAATGTATTTCTTTAAGAAATAAAATTCAAAAACACTTCAATAATTCAAAAAATCAATTTAAAAGCTTGTAAAGGTTAAAAGAAAAGAAAAGAATAAATAAAATAACAAACAAATTTGTTTCTTTAAGAAGAAAAATTCAAAAACATAGTGAAAAAAAATCAATTAAAAGGCTTGTAAACTCCATCTTCAAATCTGTCCTTTAACCAATCTTCGCTAAAATAAATCATTGAAATATCAAATATAAATATTCTCCTGACGCCATAAAAACATTCTCAGCCTCTAAACGTAAATAATCAAAATGCTTCCCATCAGGAGGGTCGCATGGAAAGGAGGAAACTTCCCAAAGTGCGAGAAATTCGCCCCCTCGAAAGCACCTGTCTGGGATGTAAAACTCTCCGGATCCTAGATTGAGTTTGCAGGAAGCTCACTTCATTCAGCATCCGCTTGTATAATTTTCACAATGTGAGTCCATAAAAATCTCTTTCTTCTACCGGAATGGCCCGGGAAGTGAATTCAAAAGGGTCGAGTACAAATTTTTAAAGCCCTCTAAACGTCTGCCGCTGGAAAAACGTTTTAATGCCTAAACTGGCATTTTATGGCCACTCGAGTTCTTCCTATAGGAAAAACTTCTGCAGTTGCGTGATGTTGTAAACGGAGAGCGCTTCCTGCGATTCACTCGAAAGAGGAAGAACGATTTCAGTGAGGATGGGCCATGAAGTTTGCCTTCCTTACGAATGTAAATAGGGTTGGCAACTATAAAAGTTGCCTACAAAATCTCTTGAAGGGTGAGATTAAGTTGAGATGGAACGCACTGTTCTCTCAGGTCGGAATTTTAATTTTGATTTCGTGAATGGAAAACGTATTTCGGGCTTTACCTGGAAAACTGTATAAACAAATTTTCACGTGCAGAAAACTTAGAAATTTTATTATTATTTTCCTTTTATTTTTGATAAAGTAGATTTCTTGTCATGTATTTAAGCACCATTCCACACTCTTTTAATCAAAAATTAACTAAATGCAAATCCATTTATAAAAAAATATTAATATTAAATTTAGGTATTTTAAAAGTTTTTAGGGCTGATGTCGCAACAACTATATGATCCAAATTGGATCGAATATTTAATATTATTTCACATTTTTTTAAAATTATTAGGCAAGCGCTTAAACATTATATTCTAGATTCGCAATTTTCAAAATTCATAAGCATGGCATCCTACACTTTTATCCAGCTTATTTCAGATTTTCTGTCATTGTCCTCGATAAATAAATGTCCTTAATGACTATACTAAATGAGGAATTATAAAGATTTCTGTTATATTTTTGCTTGTACCTTAAAATTAGATTATACACCCCTTTCCCTCCTATTCTCAAATAAAAATGTTATTTCTAACCTCCCCCCCCCATCCCTCAGATAAATAGCGTAGACCTGGGATAAGATAAAGTTTGCTTCGGATGGCATTGATACATAATATTTATCAAATACATTTAACGTTATCTTTTTATTGGCATAAATTTCGCATTTTGGGGGGAAGGGGAGGGGGATTTGATCGCCGATAAGCATTTAACAGTATCCCAAAATCGAATTTGTGTTATAATCATAAAATCACATACCGGATTTGATATATTTAAGTCACTGCGTTTTTAAATTATTGCGTATACATGCTTTCGGCAGTACAGACCAACAGACGATCAATCCTTGCATAAATATGGCTCCGAATTTAAAAGTGTCTACAATATAAACGTTAAATCTGTGTGAGAATCCATTTACATCGTTTTGTAGTTATCGTATTAATATATATTTGAAAAGCCGAACAAACAGCCTTCCTCTGAATAGTGAATCTTGAAATTTGATGCGAAGACCGTAAACCAAATTTCAAACTTATGACTCAGGGAGCTTTTTAACTATCTTTGTGTGAGATAGATAGACGTAATGCCAGAAATATATTTTTTCAACTCTGAGAATTCTAAAACGCGGCGATTCCTCAAAATCCGGAATTCGAATTTTCTGATGATTGCAATACTTTCTCCATATTTTGTATACGAAAAAGTAAAAATTTATTATAACTAATGTAGCTTAGTTGCAAATATTTTTATCCCAGCAATTTCTACTAAGTAATGAAGAACTGATAATCCATGATGGTATATATTTCAGAAAGTTTTTCGAAAAGAGATTGAATAAAGAAACTGAAGGAAATGTTTCGCATTCACTAAGAATGAAGCTCTAATTTAAAAAAAAATACAAGATACCGAAATAAAAATCATTCTTATTCGGATAGATTCTTATTCGATTCAAACTGAGCTAAAAAAGTTGTGATTTTTTAAAGAAACAATTATCAATAGAATACACCAAATTTATTGCGTTAAGTTAATTTTTGTGGCTGGATTTAAATATGTCAATCACAAGCAAGCAAATATACAAATTTACTGATAATAGAAATATGACATCGCGATGGCAATCAAACCCAAGAATAATTTAAATATCATCGTTCCTTTATTTACGAATATGATTCAATTTGTCCATTTCAACCCAAAGAAGGCCGAAATATTTGCCAGTCACGACGCAAGTATTTTCACTAGATGTAAATGACCATAGATGTCACTATAACGGTTTCACTGCTATAGGAAGAAATCGCCATTGGGACATCTGCCCTTATATGTCACCGCTATAGTGATATGCAAGGGTAGATGTTCCTATAGAGGTTTCTTTCAGGTGGATTTAATAATACTCATATGTGAAATTTGTAAAAGCTTTCTATTGAAATGAATAAAATAGTGCAATCGGAGAGCGCAAATTTTTCAAAGGATGTTGAGTTTAAAGCAGAGATTAGGTAGATTTCGGGGCCATTAGAACTTTAATTGCATTAATATCTTGCCTTCATGGTATCTGGTTAATCACACTCTCCTTTCACAGAAATTCTTTTTCTGTTACGAATTGCAATCAAATACGTGAAAATTATATTGCAAATTTAAACCCAATTCCAATTTATTGCACAGAAGTTTTTTAAAAAATGTAGCATTTAAATATTTTACACTTCCAAATAAGCAATAGGAATTGGTTGGGGGAAAAAACCCCTTGTATTATAAAATTTGAAAGTTGGAGTTTATTGTCCATCAGATAATTGCAGTTAAATAATATCTAGTTTCCTTTCAGTATATCTCATCCAATAATCATCACCGCGTCAAAGGTAATTATCCTCATCTAATCTAAAACCATGCATCTGATGGAAAGTGACGATACAAAAAAGCTTTACCGACTGAAACACAGATCGGAAACACACAGATGAAAATTTAGTACTCCTTTACGGGGGAATTAACAGAAAATGAAATGGTTTATCAACTAGTAAACAAAGACCACGCATCCGAGCGGGTAATTATCGGCATTGTCTTCTCCTAACTGTGACAACCCTTTCGGCCATTGGTACCCGTGTCACGACACAAACGGACTGTGAGCCCGAGACACGGTTACAGTTCACACGCTGTCGGAGGCGAGTTTTATGTTGCCAGCCTTGAGAAATTAATTTACGAATAAACGGTACACGAAACCTTCCTGGTTTGGTATGCGGGCTTCGTCCTGCGCTGTAAAATTGCGCAAATTCCTCCCTGACCACCAACTTCGCCTTCGATGCTGCTGGAAAGAGTCACTTTTAATTGATGCGATAACTGCGAGAAACAAGAGCTTTCTTTCTGTATTGTTTGAGTGATTTAGATGTTTTCATCTTTCCAAACATTTTTGCGATGCAATAATATAACTTGATTGAATTATGAATCATAAAGTTGCAGTATTATTAGGTCAATCAATTTGTGAGTTGTTACATACTAGAAAATTCTTCATTGAACCAGGGAGGAGTGGTCTCCCGAAAATTCTTCTGGCATATTTCTCTATGAAGATGAATTTGAATTTTTGATGCGTTCTGGTGCCACCATTTGAAATCAAAATTAAACACAGAACTGCAATTGCAATGGAAAAAAAAATCAAGCACTAAATTTAATATTGAAATAACCATATACGTGTAAAACTTACAATGCCAAGTAGGAAAAAAAGATTCTTTTCATAGCAGATTATTTATAAGACTGTAATTAAATTTGAATAAAAAAGAGAGGTAGAGAAAGGAAAGAGAGGAAAGAGAAAGAAGGAGTGAAAAAAAGAAACCATGAATATGTTGCTTTGAAATTTTTTGCGCAAATTGTAGCTTTTTCTAACTCTTAAGCTTAGAACTGATTTCAAATTGCATAACTATGCTCCACTGATAATCAGATTTCCAGTTCAGTTGCTCAAAATACATCGATTAAAATTCCTATTAATTTAGTTTGAACTTTTTACTTAGTAGAATTTGAAATTTTAAATGTTTGATATTAAAGTTTTATTCCTAATGAACTAATTCCAGTGTAGTCCTTTGAGAAGATTTAAATTTGAACGATTAAATTAATTATTTAATAAACTTGTAGTGCTAGGTATTAAATAAAAGCAAGCTCATTATCAATTTATTATGAATTCAGACATGACAACTAACAGGTAGCGTTATTCAGAACTATACACATTCAGAATTAATAACAAAATATTTTGTGTTCTTGTGTTGTTTCTTTTTAACTGTTTTTCTATCTAAATTGTTCACTTTACTAAAATAAAGATCACGGGGAATTTTTTAATATAAATTTTGAGAGGAATCATTGAAATTTTTGTTTAAAGGAGAAAATTTATATAATTTCTCGGGCATTAGAAGATTTCTTACATTCCAGAAAGCATTAAAACTTTCATTAAAGCTCTAAAATTCCCATGGCATGCACAAACAGAGAATCTTACGAAATTTACTGGAACATTCATAGCTGCCAAAAGCCCGTAATATTTATCAAACTTTTTACTAACCAAACACATGATGGAACCACCTTGCAAGTTTCACTCAATGTAATCTAAATTAATGACGAGCAGAGGATATAAGTAAAAGATAAGCGAACATTCCTTTCTTCTGTCACTCATCTCGTCATAAAAATCTGATCTTTCATTCCTGAAACGTTAATTGGTGCCTGATCATTGATTTCAATCATGCGACGCAAGGGAGGCCAAGCCACCCAGTCCACGTGCACCGCATCTTCCGCTCACCCTGCGTCTGATGTGTGGCTCTTGTCCACTCTCTTGTTTAATAAGCAGCCTTTGACCTCATCAAAAGACACAAACCTAAACAACTCGTCCTTATCGGGATCAGGATTGTTGAAGTAAATCCACCAGCGGCTGACCCTATCCTCAGAAAAGAGAGGCTTCCCGTCCCAGTGCTATAAATCAATTGGAGTGGCATCGGGCGAAACAAGGCCACCGCCTAGATCAATCTGAATGAACGAAGAGGAGGTTATTTAAAGAGATTTTCAGCCAAAAAAGGACTCTCGACTTATTGCTAGCGGCGGGGGCTTTTCAACAGGAGGCTGATTTAAAAGGAAATTGTATACAAAGATCTGCAGGGATTCTCCTAAAGAACCTCCACCCTGCGGTGGGGAGATTTCTTAACAGTTAATTTCTAATCATGAGATGGGAATGTTATTTATCTTAATTTATTCAGAGATCTTGTTCACTGCGTGAATGGTTTGGTTCTTCTCTGTTTGGGCAGAACGAGGTTTGAGAATGTCACGAAGCGGATCTGGAAGGAGGGGGAAGGGCGGTAAACGAATTTTTTCTCTTCCTCATGCAGAATAGTTGAAATTTATTGAGAAAAGTAATTTATTATAACCGTTGAAGACACAAGGAAAATTTTAAAGTTTTTTTTCTCTTTTTTAATTTTATATATATATTTTTAAGTAGTTGGTTATACAGTTTTTTAATGATCATAATGCTAACATCACTGTTGACTGAAAAATATAAGGGACAGGGAATAAATGTACACAGCATTCATTAATTTTTTAAAAATATATTTTTAATAATATAAAATAACTCGTTATAATACCGATGCAACTTCTTGTAACCTTAAAAAAAAGGGGGGGAAGAGGAGTAATTTTTGTTTTAATTTTTTTTTCATACGAATTGGTTATATATCCAAATCCAAAGACATTTTCTGTATGTAATTTTACTTTTAATTTTAAATCACATGAACGAATGTAAAACTCGCAAAAAATATTTTGAATTATGCAACTGAATTTTGTCTTTTAAAGTAATTGCCTTTGTAATTTAATCACAAATTTAAGCTTCAAAGATTGTGAAGTCGATGCGTGAGTCATTACGATAATACATGAATAAAAAAAAGAAATGATAAAATTACTTTAATAATAAGAAGGCAGATATAAAGCAAAATATTTAATATTCAAAAAAGACATTAAAGATTTCAAAACAAACCAGTTTTAAAATCCATAGACTAAAAGTAAACAGACTAAATGAACATCAAACTTTCGCTAATATATATTTTTGTCAGCTATGCCTCTTGTTTGCTCACTCAACAAAAGGAGTTGGTGCTTTTATAAATATCCGACCATTCAAACAAATCCATCTACATATTCCAACAGAATTCTTTTCAAAAAGCTGGTACAGCTACTTATTCCATTGTGAAAGTCTGCTGTTCTAATCAATAAAAACTTTTCCAACACGAGGCGAAACTAAATCTCGTAACTTTTGCCTCATTGCCCCCGGCCTCGTAAACATCTTTCGGGCGCATTGATCTCCTTATCGAGGCGGAAGAGTCCAGCGCCCCATGCAAGGCTTATCGCTAAACTCCGGGAGGGGGCTTTCATCAAATGGTTTAACATGAGTTATGGGCGCTCATTTTCCGCGCGCCAAGAAGATTCAGAACGACGACCTTCTCGGTGGAAAAGTTTCAAGGAAGTTCTTTTCCAATTTCTGCATGCATCTTTGTGCAAGTTCTTCCTCATCGATTCCATGTTTCCGCAGAGAGGAAAAGCAGATTACTTAGACATACTTTCCAGAGCTCTTGTCTAAGAATGCAATTACAACATAGTTTAAACAAAGTCTTATCTAAAGATATGGGAAACCGCTAGAGAGGGAGAAGTGCCCACTGAGGCAATGAGAATGCAGAATAAGCATCAAACGGAACTATGTGAATGATGGTCGGCGACCACAATGGCTCAGAATACTTCAGTCCCGATAAAACTTTTGATATTAAGTAATTCTACAGTAATTTTAATTTAAGTTAATAGAAATGAATAAATAAGTCTTTGTTAAGAACATTACTTTCAAGAAGACTATAATAACTGTGCCCGCCAGACAGAAATACTTTCAAATTTCTTTCTAGAGTTTATTATTGATGATATATACATACGTTTGAATGTGAAATATATTATTTACAGTTCTGTATTTCCTTTTAGATTATTACTAATTAATAATGACTCATTCTCCTCAGAACTCCTACAAAACACGCACACACTCTGCTTCGGGACTCTCTAACATTAATCATGACTTCTACCCCCCTCCCCCCGAGTAACTATTTCTCCACTCGGCACTCTTTTGAGAACGGCCGGTACAGTTCCATGGCGGTTAATGACATGACAAAGACAATTTATTTTAATCGCTCTCATGCAATTAATCGATATAATTTACAAAACTTACTTGGATATTTTCTGTAATTAAAGTGTCTATTCTTTCTTATACGTAGTTTAGAGAAAATAATGTGATTTTCAAATAAATAAATAAATAAAACTCTAGACTTTGACAAATCTCCAAGTTTTAGATCTCCATGAATTCGAAAAACGCATTTTTGGAAAATGTCCATCTGTCTGTGACAAAGAAAATTCAAAAATGTTTTGAGATAGACGGAGGAAATTTGGAACTATTTTCACATCAAATTTGTAGTTTTCAAATTTTATGTAAAATCAGAATTTTATGTAAAATTTTATGTTCAGAGGTTCAAGCCCATCTGTCCGAGTATTTGAATATATGTTGATCTTCTATGGGCCGAGTTTTAGTTTTAACTCCAAAAAAAATTTGGGAACGAAAAATCAGAAATTATATATCTATATATGCAAATGAAAGCAAATTTTTGTGTCTAAACAATTTTATTCCGCTTTAATAATTATGTGATTTTTAAGTCACACCAGCCAATAAAATTTGCACTTCTGTGTAGAGCAGCTCATATATGAAAATCCATAAAACAATTTGCATTTGGTGTAAGGGATAAGTGTACATGTATCCATAAACATAGTTTGGTAATTACTGAAAAAAGCACAAATAATTTCAATTGAATCAAATGGTTTCGCTTAGTTTCACTGCCAACAGTTTGCAAAGCAATTATTTTGCTATTTTGGATCGATGTGTCTAGCAATATTCGGGAATACTAGCATTGGTTGTATTTGCAACGTCATAGAGTTAAGATTTATGCACCATTTCATGAAAAAAGCTATAATTATTCTGTAAAATGTCGATGAATTAAGATTTAACCTGAAAGTTACACGGACACATGGATGGTTAACACGATAACTACAAAATTAAGACAGCTAGATGGACAAAATTGGGTACGCAGATTTAACATCTGAATAGCAAAGACCTATCAGATTTTTTGAGCGAACTCCAACAAGGATGTCTGTTTTCTGTACTGTCTGTACTTTCAAAAAAATGTTAAAGCGATAATTCAAAAACACAAAAACTTCAATATATTGAAAATAGGTATGGGTTTTTGTGACTAAAAGTGTAATTTTATGTCAAATTTTTATTTCAATCGATTGAAGAAAAAAAACTTTCCAATCACAGAAACTCGATTTCCGGATATAATTAACCTCAAGCCAAGGATTAATAGCTAAGATTACACAAGAGATTCAGTAGAAATGCTAAATTGACTACAAAAGTTAATATTTAGTTACTATTATACGCCAGAGTCATGCAAGTTGCTCCCTGCAGTGGCAAGTTCATCAAAGAGAATGATGAGAAAGTGTTGGAGTGAACGCTTTCGCTCATTTAATACCGTCACCCACCAAAAATAAAATTTTAAAAAACGTATGTTTTTAAATGAAAAATATCTAAATATGCACTCAAATTTGGTTATTTGCAACTTGCTCAGATTACAGTACTGAGTCTTGGCTTAAGTATCAAGTCAATATGAGGTTCCAACACGATTTCGCAGAAAAGCCTTAGTTTATACCTAGTCATAAAATGAATTAACTATTGAAAACCTGCTTGTAAAGAGAATTAATATTTTCGGAGAATCTTTTCGTCGGACATTCTTAAATTCCATATGAAACAAATTCTGAAACAAAATTTTAAGACTTTTTTCTTGTACAACATAGAAAAAAAATCTAATGCATTCTTTTTCATTGCTATTAACAGTAATTTGTTGTGTAAGAGACAGCAATTGTCCCAGTTTTGGACAACAAGTTATAAGCACTCAGCACAAATTTTACGATTAGATATAGTAAAATCAAAATTTATAAAATATAGATTTGTTCTTAATTATGCAGTTATAATTTATTGTTAATAATATATCATTCGGCCCAACTGTATGTTATTTAGTAAATAAAATTACGCGATAACGAAAAATAATATTTTTACTCAAATTTTTTAATACAGAAAATAAAAAATAATTTTTTTCCTTCTACTTTAAAGATGTTTTAATTGCGTTTGATTTTATTTATTGATTAAAGTTCAATTTTTATTATTTGAATTTAAGTCAAAAATGCGCAGACTAATAACAAAGATTAGCAAAATTATTGAAAAAAATCGATATAATATCATAAAACATTTTTTTATTCACACTTTTGCGTATAAAAATACCAAAAAAAATTTCCTAAAATATTGGAGTCCATTTAACACGAAACCGGCACATTCTCGCAGTCAGAAAAGAGCATTTCCTTTTCTGAAGTTTAAACCGTACTTATTATTATCATGTGAGAAAATGATGTTTTCTTCGTTAAGAGGTTTCGAATAAGGGAAAGTAACGAATAATTGAAGCTCGAAGTCATTTAGGAATGGCCGTAAAGGGCAGTACTCATCAGCATCTTTTAATCGCATACATTTTTTATTTGCTCTTTTACCAGTATTGCATTATTATTATTGTGCTTCTTTGAAAGCTGATGCGCTTTTAAAAGTTTGACATATTTTTGCCAGTGTTGCTTTTTCAAACTGGTTTGAACTACTTAATGACTTAAATTAATTAAAACAAAAAATGATTTAAAAATAATAATATTCTCACATGATAACGTGATATTTGCGATCGTGGATTTCATTTTTCTTTTTAAAAGTTACATGCCTTTTATCTTTCATTAACTTCGCCTCACTCGAATATTACTCTCTTTTTTTAATCTCATTTTTATTTACTTTGATTATTTCTGTTAACAGATATGACTTAAAAACGTATAGAACGCAAAGAATTCATTATTCCAAAATACTGCCAAGCATGTGTGTTCTTTATATTGATCATATTTTTATAATTCCAACCTCAAGTAATTAAAACTACTTTCACAAGTCTATTTGCACCATTTAAGGTAGGTGATTAGGTAAAACACTTGATGTTTCGCAGCAATTTTAAATGATTTTTATTCACTATTCTTAATTTCTAAACAATCTCTTTATGTTTGTAGCTTATTTTATATCGTGTTGTTATTCTTCGTGACAGACTTCATTTATCATACGCATATTTTGCTTTTAAAAATATTTATAATTTTTACTTTTATTACAAAAATTATGTTATCTCACTAAATTACTTCAATTTATTCTATTTCACTACTTTTTTCAAATATTTTTTTCTCACACTAATATATATATATATACTTTAATTTAATTTAATACCAATTTTGAAAATGACAAACATTTTGGATTAGAATTATTTTTAATTGTGAGAAAAAACTTTTTTTTTCTGCTGTATTGAAGAATCACTTAAATGTGTGTTAAAACTGTTGTGTACTACATATAAAAGCATATATTATATATTATAGCTTTTGCTCATCAATTTCATATAAATTTATTAAACTTTACCATAACTATTATTTTTTTTACCTTACTATTATTTTTTTTTTGTGCAATTGGTGTCTTATTTCAATTGTTCATGAGATTTGGGAATTCAAATTTCTTATACAGCGGTTTGCTCTTTCTTTATCATTCCTTTCGGCTTATTTAGTTATATAATTATAATTATTCATTATTCATTATAATTTAACCACAAAAACTGGAAGTTATGATGATTACTTTTCTTGTCTATAAAAACAAATTAAGTGCAACATATGTCATATATTTTTAAATGTAATTTATTTATTAAAAGTTCATTAACTTTGAAAATTGCTTTCACATTTTTTATTTCTGTTCTGAAATTATAGGGGAGGCTTATGGTTAAAATAAAACTAATATCTCTGCAATTACTTTTTCCTCAATTAAAAAGCATTAAAGAAACCTCCAATTGTTAAATCGTGACTTTCTTTAAGAATTTTATTCCTTCTTCGATTTCGAAGTATTCGAACTGTTAGAAAAGCCGCAATGTTGAAGCTTTATAAGCGTTCTATAATTTTCCAAAATTGCCAGAAGGAATAATCCCATTTTTGTGTCTAGTGGTTCAAGAGTCCTTTTATAGCAGATATGAGTGGAGTTCGTGATCCACAGAGGAAGACTTGACAGAGAAAGGCAGTTAAGGATAATTGTGTTGCTTATTAAACAATTAAAAATGGTTTGTAGAAACAAGAATTAAGATGGTGAAGTCACTTAAAATAATTTGAATTGGCAGAAAAAATGTAAAAACTTCAAGATTGATTTTTTTCATCTAATATGATAACAATTTCTTTTATGTAAATAGCTATTTGGTTCAGTAGCTATTTGGGTTAGAAGTATAAGAATTATTTCATCCTGGATACCTATAAAACATGACTAAATATTGTTGTATTTTTTACAAAGCTTTCAAAAGAAAAGAAAACGGAAGAAAGAAAGAAAACAATGTTTTAAGCACTCTTTTTTAAGAAATAACTTTTATAAAATTTTGAAAATGCCTAACATTGAAGCTATGAAAATAAAAGATTTATAACAGATATCCACTTTAAAAAGGTTTATTAAATACTTTTTCAGATTTAATTTATGATAAAAAATATAAGATTTATAAATATCATAGAATGATAGTTTACTTGTACAATATCTGCTTTCATGCACTTTTATTTAGTAAGTCTTGTTTCACTTCGCTAACATGTAATTCTATAAATGATTCTTTGTTCACTTCTTAATGTACTAGAGCTTAAAGTACCTCTGGCAACGTTATTTTTAAAAATCTCTGCTTAAATGCGAGGTTTGCAAATAAATTCAAACATTTTTCAAACAAAGTGAGCTGATACTCTATGTTACCCGATAATTTTATGATACAATAAAAAAAGTAAGCGTAAAAATAAACAGTCTAGACTGCGAAAAAAGTGGAATGCGATAGAAAACGGACTGGATGCAATCGCGGTTTAATTTAATCAGCTAATGCATTCTCATTTATAATACTCTATATGAATATTAGAAAACTTTAATTACTATTTAATCTTTAAATTTAGCTAAATTTTGATTCCATAACAGAGGCGCCCTTTGGAGATGAACTTATTAGAAGAATAATTATTAAAAATTCTACAATATTAATAAAAATAAAGTAGAAATTAAAATTACATAAAATAAGGAAAATATTAAAGAATTTTATATGAAAGAACTTTAATAATAGAAGATGTTAATAATTAAGCTGTCACGATTTGATAAGCATTTATTAGAACTTATTTTATCAGTTATTTACTTCGGAAAACCTGAACAAAATAATATATATTTAGATAATCTCTTTCTCATGAACCATATTAATTGTAATTAATATTCTACAAGCGTGCAACCCATATGGCACGGGCAACAATCAAAGAAAGTGGAGTATTATTTCTCATCGGCAGGCGAACATATGGAAAAGGGGGGGGGAGAAGACCCTTGGCGATTTTGATCATTTCATTAGCGGAAATTTGCCCTGCGGTGCGGGAGATAGAATAAACAGATACAAAATGGTAACTCCTGAATCAAAATTCAAGGAAAGAACCGGCGCGGCGACTCTCAGATGGCGGCGATAGAGAAAAAGTGAAACTACTTCAAGCCGGGAATCGACAACTGCGAGCGGATTAGAAACGAGGCTCGATCCGACGGCAGATAAAAGTGACGCCGGGTTTTCTGATGCCAGATAAAAAGGGGGAAGAGAGAGGTGAAGAAAGAGCAAAAAATGAAAGCTCCAGAAATGATTCCCTGTGTTTTATCGAAATTTTATTGCGGAAAGCATACTGACTGAGCCATGTGAGCTTTCTTGTGATCACTTTTATCAACAGATATCTAGATAGAAAAGCCTATCAAGATATCTTTTAAAATGTCGTAAAACTTTATTTTATTTTAATTATATATAAAATTCAGTCAGATTTTACCGTTTATTCCTTGAAAATATATAACTTGGCGAAATTTTAATTAATATTTATTAAAAAGAATAGCAATTTATCCATAATTGTTAAAAATAAATATAAAAATTATCCATTAAAATTATTTCGGGGCTGCGGCGGCCCTGGGAGAACGCATTGGCTTCGGAGACGAGGGCTTCAGGCTCGAGACCCCATTTTTTGGAAGTTCGTGGGTCTGGAGTACGTTAAATTCATCGTGGTTAAACGTACTTGAACGTTCGTAAACGAAATCTTCGTGACGGAGGTCATCTGACTGCGGTTCAAAATAACGAGGTCTATCCCAAAATAGCCCTAGGGCTGTATGAAAATGAAACGTTAATGCAATTAAACTTAACTTAAAAATATTTTTTCCAAAAATGTGGCTATGCTAACGTCCTTAGGGAGAGAATGCGAAACCTCTTTTTGAACGGACCACACAATTTGAGCCCCATTTGGTTCACGAAATCAGATTTAGTATGCACTAAGTTCTCTGCCCAACAGATTTCCCAGTGGTATCGGGATCAGAATGTAGAAGTCCGGTGTTGAGCTAAGACCTTACCACTAAACCCTCAAACCCTTTTGGTTCAAAAATATTATCGCATAGTATTTTGCTCTTAAGTAAATATGTTGCATTCAGGTATGACTCTAAAAAAGGGTTTTTGATGCTAGAGATGCAAAAATAATTTTTATAAGAAAAGGTATATCTTAATATCTGTTTATTTGTAGTGTAAGTTAAAGACAAATGCACTGCAGGGTGTAATTTTATGAAGTTTTTGCAGAGAACTAGTTCTATATTATTTGACGTTATTTTTCGTGTTCTTTTTTCGGATTAAAACTTAAGTAACATAGATTTGTTACTTTTTAATCAGAATTTCTTTTTCAATAATATGAAAAAATAAAGATCTAGAAAAAAAACAATGGCTAATATGTTCTCATCATAAGCTTTATAGATCCTCCATTAAGCAATGTTTTTAATCATAGCTTTAAATTACCATTTACAGTCAAATTTTTTTCAAGGATTGCATCAGCAAGTTCCTTTACAGTTAATTACTTCCTATGACATTTTATTTTGTGAAGTATGCCTCTGTCTTCATTAATTTTTTTAAATTAATATTCGGTTTATATATGCAAGGTTTTAGAATACAATTTAAAATGATCTTACTGATTCTAACATTTAAAAATTATTTTGTTAGATCTGTGATCATTTATTCATATCTCAAGTGAGAACATTAAAAACTCTAGTTTGGGAAGTCAACCCTCAACGTTTCATAATTGTTTTCTGTGACAATATAATTCTCTCTAAAATAGAGTTTGTTTCCCAACTAGCTATAAATACTGAATTTTCCTTAAAGGATCTATATACTAAGATTTAGGTTCAAAAAATTTAATCTAGATGCTTGAAGAATCTCAGACAATAAAAAAATTCAAAACATTCTGACCTCCCGAAAGAAGTGTTTTACTCCATACTAATTTTTTTTAAATGCTGAATTTTTCCTAAAGATCAAAACACACGATTTATTTTAGAGAATTTATATGTAAATGCTTGAAGTATCTCAGACATTCAAAGAATTCAACCTATCCTGTTTAAAATATTATCTACCTGCTCTGCAACAAAAACAAATAAATAACATTTCACGTAAACATTTCTCCTTTCTGGATCCTAAACATCAGCTAGAAAAAGGAATGCTGGCATTATCTTTATGCCTCTCTTTTTATCTCTACTGCTTTTGTATATATTTCACGTCCGAGCCTTCAACGTCCAGATTGGGCTATCAGCCTTTGCGCTTACCGACCCCTGTAAGCAAATAATCGTCCATTAGCGACAGGATCCTGCGGATGAACCCGACACAAAACAAAAACCACAGACCTTCCTCTAAAGTGACACTCGCACTTCCTTCTTATCTGAAGATATGATTCCCCGGTCCCTGCTTTGGATTTTCTCCGAACCTGGCCGAGATAAAATGCAAAAAGCGCCTGACAGTTGTCGCCAACTCCGGATCTGTCCGATGCAGAACTCAGATTAGGGCGGCCAACAGCAAAGGGGGCAGCAACACATTAATGGAGGCCCCTGCTTCTTCGAAGACGGCGGGAAGTTTTCGTCGGAGATATCAGGCCTTCAATCTCCCCTTTTCTTTGATGGGGGGATGAGGGTGCAATCTTGGAGTTGTCAGAAGTTTTCTTTTTGACTGTCGTTGCGAATGTCTTTCGCCAAATTAGTGAAGTTTTTCTCTTATTTTTCATTCTTTCGTTCTTTAATTATGTGCAAAGCCGCGTGTGAGGCACCATCAGTTGGGATGAAAGACGTTGATGGCATTCAAAGAAGACGCTAGAAATGCTGACAAGAATGATATTAGTAGACACGATAGGCAATTTAAATTTTGGCTTTTTTGGTAAGATATTCGCAGGATTAGTATTTGATAAATTCTTTCCCCTTAGAAAAAAAGTTTTTAGATCAGCAATAAATCTTTTAAGAAATGAGAAAGAATGTATTGAAACACAAGACAAAAAGTATGCTTAATGAAAAAGCAGAATGCTGTAGATACTAGTAGACACGATAGACAATTTAAATTATAGAGTTTTCGATAAGATATTTAAGTTTTCGATAAGATGAATTGATATTATATGAATAATTTTTTTGGTCGGTAGAAACAAATGTTTAAATCGTTGATAAATCCTTTAAGAAAAATGAAAGTATGTACCTTTGAAATTTATTGAAATATATTACTCACATTATGTTTAATAAAAAAGAAAACTAGAATGCCCTTAGAAGAACTTTAGTATTGTCATTTCTTCTTTAAACATTAATTTTTCAAAGTAAATGTATACACTGCATCATAAATTACGGGATAGTTATTTTTTGTATTAGTATTGACTATATTTATTAATATTATTAGGATAAATACTAATAAAAAGTTTAAGTTTCAAAAATCTATACAGATATTATGATGTTATTTCAAAACTAGCGTTATTTGAAGAAAATAGATATAGATTTTAGTTATTTGTAAAGGAAAAGTGTACAAGCAAGTTCGTACTTTGTATACGGCACAGATTGTTATATTAAAAAATATGGAAAGTTATAAAAATGTTCTTCATGTAATCCTTTTTTGATTATTTTTATTATTTCACTTTAATATAATGCTTTTATTCAAGGGAATAAAATTTTAATTTTGCATGTAAATAAAATATATTTTGCATGTAAATTTATATCAATAAAAATAAACCAGTATTGCATCAACACAATAACTAACTCGAATCTACTATTTTTTTTTTAAAAAAAAAATTGAATATTTTTTATTTTCTTTTACAAACAAAATTTTTTTTCATGGATATATGCGTGTATTTTTAGGATTATCTTAAACGATAAGATCATCATTCAAAATTTGTAATGAGACGGTATAAAACAAGCAAATATGAAACAAAATCGTTTTTAAAATAATAGGCAAAAGAGTTTGGGTACTTTATATTTAAACATTCTTTTAAAAGCATTGTTTAGTGATATTTAATATATATTCCCTTTAAAAAGTGTTGAACAGTTTTTTACATTTTCGAATTCGAATTCAAAATTCAAAAATTTGATTTTGAACTTCTTTAACTATTTTTTTCTTTAAAAAAATTAATAACACCATAAGGAACTGAAAACTTTCTTTATATTTAAAAAAATTTTAAATTACAAATCATTACTTTTAATAACTTAATTCAAGTTTCCTTTGGAACTGAATAAATGTTAGCAAATAAATCCTAAATATAATAAAGCATTTAGCATTCGTGAGAGAACAAAGTAAATGTTTATCAACTTTTTTAAAATCTAGATAGAAACCTCAGTACTTTTAGATTCGAATTGTTAATAGGCTTTCCCTACTTGTAGCTCCTTTTCAGATTGAAAACAATGTTGCTGCGGCAGTGTTTTCCCTCAAACTTTCTTTCATTCTTTCTCATAAATTTCCTTCAAGTCGCTTTAAACTTTGGAATTTGAGTAAGGCGGTGGCGATCAATAGTGAAGAAATATTGATCGTTGACGAGAACCTGACATTTTTACTTCATTTATTATGTGATTCTTTGCGAATTAATTTCTGTCTTTCAACTATCAGTACTATCGACTATCACCTGAAAATTAAATTTGTGGGGTTTTTTTTAAATCGCTTGAAAAAAAATTCAATTTAAAACTACAATTACAGTCCTAAAATCACAAACCAAATTTGATATAATTAAGATCTTAAGCTTTTTAATTATTGCATTTATATGCTTCTGAAAGTTTAGCAGGCAGACAAACAACTTATTGGTGAATTTGATTTAAGATTTGATAAATGTCTACACTACAGAAGCTCCTGACATCATGATAATACTGTCTGAAAATCGAATTTGCGTTTAAGCAAATATAAGCCAATAGAAACCAAAATTTTACATACAATCATACACTAGATTTCCTATATTTAAATCATCTAAACGGATTTTGCAAAAAAATCTAATAGAAATCTACATTTTAGGGTACAAATCGCATTCCAAATTTCATTCGTCAAGATGGCAACATTGTTGAGCTATCTTTGTCGCAGACATACATACATCTTTTAAAAAATATATTTTTCGAATTCAGGTAGGTCTGAAATGTGAAGATTAATCAAAATTACGAATTTAATTTTGTTTTGTTTGGTTTTTTTTAACGTTTACTTTACCTTTTCTATACATTGGAGTAAAAATAAGACACAAAGTACTCACACTAATTCATATAATCTGTTCGCACATGGGCTTGAAATTTTGAGACAAAAATTGACCAATTTTTAACGTATCTACACTATAGAGGTTAGATTTTTATTCAAATCGATGTTAGATACAAATTTTATTTATCTAGGTCTTTTCGTGGTTGTATTAATTAATAGGCTGCGGACGCCTGGTGGTAAGGTCTTTGTTTCGGAATAGGAGGATTTCATGTTTGAAACCCGATTTCATCGAAGAACCGATGTGTATGCGGGTTTGGTGCGTGTTATACGTCTGGGTTCTGTGTCATTTGCGCTCAATCCCATTAGAGCTAACTCATTAG
>JAOUZG010023330.1:3034464-3062228 GCA_026289955.1 Argiope argentata
ATTGCAAATATTTGACAAATTAACAATTATTTTATAGGTTTGCTATTCTAAAATTTAATATTATAGTTTTTAGTGACAATTTTTAAAAGATTATTTAATTATTTTTGACTATATCACAATCAGGGTGGATATTAAGATTTTTCCATATTTAGTATAAATTATAGTTTGGCATATTATAATATTCAAGCAAATTAAGTAGTTCTAAAGAAAGGCTAAAAATGTAATAATCATTTTATTTTCATTTTTAAAAATTTCAAATATTGATGGTAATTTGGACATTTGCTTGCCTTACATTTATATGAGGGAAAACAAACTTTGTTTCATTTTCCGTTGAAGACAATTTTATTCAAATTACATAAATTGTTATATAATTATTCAATTTATTTGATGTTCTCTATATAAGGAGTCTTTTCCTCAAATGAAATATTCGACTATTTTAAGAAGGATTTTTAAAAAGCATAACTGCTATTTAAATTTATAATTTACAAGGAAATAAATATTATAATTTCATGCTGAATAATTTAGAATCTTTGAAGCATAAT
This sequence comes from Argiope argentata, assembly GCA_026289955.1. NCBI lineage: Eukaryota > Metazoa > Arthropoda > Arachnida > Araneae > Araneidae > Argiope > Argiope argentata. Next base: position 3,035,007 of record JAOUZG010023330.1, read on the forward strand.
ATCTTATCAAATATGATAGCAATTAAGTGTTAGTAATAAGTATTAAGGAAATGCGTTTGCTTTTAGTTTCAACACCATCTTTAAGATAATTAGATAAAATTATTTATCAGTAGACATATGCGTTTTAAAAATTTCTTTGAAATACTTCAACATTGTAAAGTGGTTATTCAATGTATCAATTAAAAAAAAACTTGTAAGTATATATAAATAGCTTATTAAGAAAATGCTATTATTCATATATATAACACAAATCAAATAAATTATTTCAATCCAACAGTTTTTAAAATACACAAAATATTCTCTTTCACAGTGCAACTTAAATACAATTTTAACCATTGTTGGTAAGTTAGAGATTAATATATGCAAAAAAAGTAAGAAAGAGTAACCAATGCATGAAAAAATATACATATTACCTAAAAGCATTTTATTTCTTCAAGTTTACACTTGCTTATTTTTTCCAATTCTATTTTATTACTAAAAATTATTTTTCAATTATTATTGAATTATTTTTCAATTATTATTAGTATTATTTCAAAAAATTTCAAATGAAATTTTATTAATCATTGCTTTAAAATAATTTTATAACAATTTTGTTATATTAGCAAGAGTTACAATTCAGCTCTTTAAATCCTTGTCAAAAGAATATTTTTCTACTGTTCGGTTTATTCTATCATCTAGATCAGAGATGCACAACCTATGCACCGCGGGCCAAAATTGGCCCGCATAGCCTTCGAAGTTGGCCCGCGAATGTTGTTAATAAAATATGACTAATTTAAAATGAAATGAGACTTTTTTCAAATGAAAAAGGATAAAAACCTGAAAAGAAAACGATTCTACATCAGAATAAAAAATTAACAGTTGTTCATTAATTTTATTTACTTTTTATTACGAAGCTTTTCAGTTTGTTCCCTTCATGGCTAACGGCGAGTACGATTTTCGTATAGGAGAAAGCTTGCGAACGTGAAAAATTTCCACCCATGAAAATGCAGTATGAGGATCCAATTCAAATCTTTCATAAAGCATTTGATGATCGGTTTTCAGATTTTGAAAAGTGCCAAACGAAATTTGATGAATTTTCTTCTCCATTTTCTGTTGATGTTAATCTAGTGGTTGAGAGTATGCAGTTAGCCTAAATTGATTTACAGAAGCCTGATTTTTTTCAAAAATCAGTTCAAAAGTAAACCGATATTAGAATTTTATAAAGATTTGCTATAGGAATTTTTATGCTTAAAGAAAAATGCAGCTGCATGTGCAGCTTTCTTAAAAGCACTTACATTTGTGAGCAAATTTTCTCACTAATGAATTTAAACAAATCAAAATTAAGAATGAGATGAGAACCTTTCTGCTGTTCTACGCATTGCTACAACTAATATTAAGCCCAACATAAAATCAAGAACTTTAAATAAATTCATTATTTTTACTAATTTCGATTATTAATTTTTTTCTCAAAATTTAAATAGCGTTCTCTGTATAATTACCAAAAAAGTTTTCCTCTGTTATTCTATTTCAAGTTTGCACCCTTTTTAGCAGGAATCTCTTTTTTTTTTAGGTTTAGGTAATCGAAGCTATAATGTTTGTGTTTTATTCATTTATTTATTGCATAATGCGTGCATGAATGAAATAAGTAATGTAATAATTGTAATTCATGCGTATTGCCATTAAAAAAAACTCCAATGTTTTCGTGTTTTTAATATTTTTTAGCATTCATGTGCTTTTTTGGCCCTCGCCATGATCTCTTTTCATATTTTGGCCCCTCATCCTGAAAAGGTTGTGCATCCCTGAGCTAGATTTATATATTTTTTCGCTCTCCCTTTTTCATCTAAATTTAATCTAACCCCTAATCTAAAATAAACTATTAAAAGTGTATCTAGCGTTCTTAAAGAAAATTTTAGTTTTACCGTGAGAAAAAAAAATCGAATATTTCGAAGATAAGGACCCTTAATTATGTCACTTAATCTTATCAATGCGAGAAACAAGCATTCTCTTAGCCCCTCTAGATGCACGCCAAGTTTTCCTGCCAAAGGTGATTAAATTGCAGTAAACCTACCATGTGAGCGCAAATGACACCCTCTAATGAGTTAGCGTTAATGAGACTGAGCGCAAGTGACACATTCCCATACGTCTGATCCAAACGTCCTCCCACTGATGTGGAGAGGGAGATGCCAGCTCAGGTATCGTTCTTGTCATCTGACAGCAGTACAAAATTACGAAGTCCTTCCCAAAATATCCCTAGTGTTGCTTTAAAATGGGACTTTAATATAACTAAACCTAAACGTGTTAACTTTTATTCGAATGTTTGAACAGGTAGACTTCCACTTTATTTTACTTAAAATTTAATAGATACCTAGACATTTTTTATTTGTTAAATATAATGACATTTTTTTCTTTGAACTCAAAGAGATCTAAAACGTGAAAAGACTCAAGTTCGATTTTTTTTTATAAACAAGAAAGTAAAAATCAAAGGTTTGAGCGGCAGAAAAAAATGAATATCCTTGCAGTTAATTTCAACCGAACAATTCAGAGTCATTCTTTCTTTAAGCACTCTCAAAATGTGTATGCATCTTTGTCTAAAAATTAAAATTGTATCCTGCTCTTTTTTTGTCTTGCACTGAATGGAAAATACAGCGACCAGAAGGGAAAAAAATCAGGATCCATTAGGGCTGAAAAGAAATTATTTTCTAAGCTGGCAGAAAAAGTAAAGATAAGGAAATTGCCATCCCACTCCCGTTTTACCCCACCCTCCCGGCCCATGACAAAGAACTCTTTCTTATTGTTGCTCACCCAGAGACTTCTCATTGCAGTGGATGTGTAGATATATGGGCCAGTTTTTGATTTCGTTATGACATGAAACTTCACTTATCCCGATTGCGGAGTTAAGCTTCAAGTGGAATGGCCCTCTTTTTTTTCATCCCCGGAGCTGAAGTGGACGCTGTCGAAACACGTCAAAAATGCCCATTTATCTCTACGTCTTACTGACGTTTTTTAGAAGAATTTCGTAAAAAGATGTTAGAGGACCTTTTTTGGAGCACTGAGAACATTTTTTTAAAACTCTTATGTGGCGCATTTTCTGTTAAGTATTCGATTACTTTTACCTTTACTAAGCTATCTGAACTGCAGAGCATATTTTAATTTTAATAGTTTTCTGTGAAAATATGCAAGCTATATTGCCTATAATTTTTGATTTGGACTTAGAATTCAAGCTCTAAACTAAAAATTTCATTGATTAAATCTCTTATCACCAAACATAATTCTAAAATAATACTCTGTAGTGTATAAAAGAAAATCTGAAATGGCTGATGAAATATTTCAACCAGTTAATATTCTTTAATATGGTCCTTATGCAGTTAAAAGTAAATGATAGTCATGGAGAAAATATACATTCTCTTAAAAATTAATAGTTTGTTTAACGAAATTTTTAATTTAAAATGAAATTGATTTAATTTCATGCAATTCTTTTCATGACAATCAAGCATGCTGATGAAAATATAGGACTAACTCAAAAATGGCGTGGTACTCGTTGCGTACAACTATGAAATTCCAACAATTATCTTACTTATTTTTAAAAAATTATGAAGGTATGAACATTTAAAGCTTATTTATAGAAATAAATTGGATGAATTTGTTTTTGTAAGGCTTATCACAAACAATAGAATTCCAGCCTATTCCACTGGATCAATGTATCGATCAAAAGAAAGCCAACTTATGTGGATATCCAGCATTTCACAGAATCGACAATATTAGGATAATTTCACATTCATTTGTTTTTATTGTTGAGATGAGTACAAATTCGTAAATAAAGATCAAATTTTCAATAAATAAAAAAAAACTACATCACATTTATTTTAGTTGTTTTTTCCCCCTTCCATTACATCAACTGCGAGATTCCAGAATACATCCAAGAGAAGAATAAAAACTTTTATTACAAATGAATAGACTATGAAGTTTGATTTTTCGTATTTACCACAATTATTGAAGGGAATAACAAAGATGCGATATTTTTATTTAGTCTGCTAAAGCAATTTCCTATTTCTCTCGGGACTACCTCATCAGCTAAACTAATAAATTATATTTAGAGAAATGTCTTCAGTTATTTCAAAGTTAAATTTATTAAATAGCGACTAAACTAAATATTAACTAAATAAAGATAAAAGCTAGCGCAAAGTTTGACTAACACACTGACACTCAAGGATCTATTTATCAGTACTCAAGGTCTTACAAATTTTTTTTTTGAATTGTTATGGAAATAACGTAATTCTCCAGCTTGAGACAATGATTGCTGGTTCCTGCCAATAATTTCCAACTCAAAGTCATGCGGATTGTAACCTCCCGCATACTTTTTGCAAAACAGAACGTTTTGTCATCTACGGGAAAATCAATTCTTTTTATAATGACCACAGTTTAGTGAATTAGCTGTCTTCGGTTTCCTCCGAACGCTTGTTCGCACACGCTACGGGGTACAGAAGCCCTTCCCCACTCCCACACGAAACGAATTCATCCATCTTTTCGGGCGAGTTCCTCTTGGCTCCGAGTCGCTGGAATAACTGCAACCATTGGAAGACGTCTCATGTAGGTAGAACGAAGCAAAAAGCAAATAAAATAATTGCGCAGATCAGCGTGGCCGGATCGTTTGACTTGATCTTTTGGCCTCCCCTCCCGCTGCGCACTTGAATGGCAGACCCCCTGGCTTCGAAGGAACTCTGAAATATGGTTGTCGTCGCGGATTCCGCCCTGCAGAGTCGTACGGGGACAACTAGAAAGTGCAAACGCACAGGAGTTCTCTACCACCTTCCTCAGTGGCTCAGAAACCCAGAATGAGTCCAATGAGTTTATTCCGTCTCACCTATTCTCAGTGATCTTCCTTCTATTAGATGTCCAAATCCTATTAAAATCCCTACCAACGCAGGCAAACCATCTAATTTTAGATCTTCTTGCGAGATTCTTTCTCCTCTACATAATGATAAATTTCTTTTGAAAATACTCTTAAACAGCATGTGAAAAAAATGAACTGCCCACTCCACCATTTTTAATTACTGACGTAGCATAGCGAAAGTATAGTAATTGTGAGAAAAAAAAACTCGAGATTTTGATTATTCTTCTCGTTTCAGACCTGCCTCATTTCGACAAAAAGATTTTTGTAAAATATCCGTCCATTTATCTATTTGTTGCAAAGGTAACTCAAAAACGAATGAAATTTGGTTTTCAGTCTTCACACCAAATATGCAGGTTTCTGTCAAATTTTGAGCAGAACCCGTTCAGAGAAAATCCCAGGCCCGGTTGTTCGAATGCAAGTCGATGACTACAAAATGAAGGGTTAGATAGATAGACAAAATTCAGTACACAGATTTAGCATTTATAATGTAGACACCCGTTAAATTTCAAACAAATCCAGCTGCGAGTTCACTCTATGTCGGCCTTTCAGAAATATGTGTGCGCGATAATTCGAAAATGCAATAACTTAAACATATCAAATTTTGTGTGAAATTTTATGACTACAAGCACAGTTTTGCGTCAAATTTTTGTTTCGATGTGTTGAGAAAACGTGTTTAAAACTCAGATTTAATTTTTTAATACTATTAACGCCTGCTAAGAATTAATCAACGAATAACTCGCCAAGGATGACATGATAGATAAATTCATAAATTTAATTTTTATCCGGTAAAAAAATGTTTCGTAATAATATACTTATAATATACGCTATGTAAGGTGTTATCTACAGTGATAAGTTTTTTTTAAAGAAAATATGCAAGAGTTTTTTGAAGAGACAATAATTGCTCATTTAATTTATCAGTGGCAATATCATTTAAATAAAATTCTTATGTAGCTAATGATGAAGTCTTTTCGCCCTTTTAAACCAACTTTATTTGATAAGAAAAATCTTTAAAAAAAATTTCCAAATACAACGATACAACAAATATTCAAGTCTCAGAATTATTATTCAGGTTTCTGAAGCACAAATCTAAATAGGCTTGGCGCTAATTATCTCTTTAGATTCACTGTGAAAGATCAATATCATTCTATTTGCTATCTAGATCAATATCATTTCTATTTGCAGTTTGATCTTGAAAATACTTGAAATTTTCTATCTCTATGAAAAATTTCATAATTCAGCTATTGAAAAAAATCTATATCCCAGTTTTCAAGAAAAACAAATAGCCCCAAATTAACGAACTGCAAACTCCAGTCCACGATGATCAAGTTGTAGCTACTTAAAAAAAACATCCACCGAAAATCAAAGAAGTTGAACTTATCAGGGAAGTATCAACATATTTCCCTGAACATATCAACATAGAGCTCCCCATCAAATCATTAGGATACTGATTGAAAAATAAAGAAAAGGAGAATCGTCACGACAAACTTTTAAATTTAAAAAAACAGAAGTATGGCTAATGAAACTAATTTTTACTAAACTTGTTTCCTTGATAACATGAATAACTCGTATGTATCACAAAAAAACATATATCAAAAATTGGGAAAATTCAGATTATCATCAATTTTATTAGCTGCAAATGATTTTAAATTGATTTTTATAAACAAAAAATTTTTCAAGTCAAACCATGAATATCTATAAAAATAAGCGTCGTCATCTAAACTCATTATCGCTAAGCGGAACATAACAGTGATGCAATTTTTAACAGCAAAGCAAGAGAAAAGAGTTCCCAGACTTTCTCTACCTGTTGCTCAGCGATAATATTGCTAAGTCTATTACAACCAATTCGTAGTTTTAGAATAGTCCCTTTAAAGCAGGTTAAACGGATGTGAAGTAAAAATAAGTTTTAAAACACGCTTAATATTTGCAGGTAAATGATTCCAATCAATAATTGAATTATTGATTAAATAAAAGGATATTATCATAATAAAAATGTAAAAACCAAACAAAATTGTCGATGGATTGTCGTGTGACAACCTTTTAAAGTTATAGGACTTGAAATGTCTATGATAAATGATCCATTATAAAGTCAAAGGATCTTCACACTTTGCAGTAATCCGTCGATCAGAAATCACTGGAAAGGCATATATTTAATCCATTTTCATTAAAACGATTCTTTTTAAAATCGGCAAAAGGAATAAATTGGGGAAAATAATTTAATTTATATATATATATAATATAAACAAAAACAAAAATTATTACAATTCATGGTACTTTAAAAAAAACATTACTAAAGGATGGTAAACAAGGAAATTAGACAAAAATGAGAATGGTTAAAACTGTAGAAACCTTTTTTCGGGAAAACGCATTTTTGATATTTTATGTCTTATAATTAATTGAAATGGCATAAAGTTATGTATCATTTTATAGGCAATTTAATCAAGAATTTAATAATTTTTTACAATGGCTATTTGTATAGGGACATCAGTAATATAGAACTAAAAGTAAACAGTCGGCTTGCTGGCACAGAGGTAGCGCGTCTTCCTCGTGTTCTGGAAGTCCAAGGTTCGAGTCCCGGTTCGGGCATGGTTGTTATTCTGTGTGTTATCTGTGAGATGTGTGAATGTGCCCCCCTTTAAAAAGGGGTTGTGCAAGCAAATGTGGCGTGTGTGTGTGTAGCAAAGTCGTACTCTTGGCCCTAGTTGGCGCTACTCAAATACAAGAGACGCTTCATTCGGCTTAAGTCTGCTGCTGGTCTCAGCAGCGGGCTTGTCCATGACAAGTGCCATTTGACACAACAACAACAAAAGTAAACAGAAATTAAGTAGTTATATTCCCCTAATTCACACTTATTCCATAATTCCCCTAATTCTATAATTCTCATAATTCCCTAATTCACACAATTTTGCGAGCACACAACCCTATACCATAACTCTAACTGGATGTTTAACAGCAAGTTTAATATAATCATATCTTTTCTTATTCTCTTTATACATTTTATACATTGCAGCAAAATAAAGAAATTTTGTAAAATAGAGAAATAAAATAGAAATATTGAAATCCTCTTCAAATTATACTGTCCAATTCTCTCCTGTTCAATTAATCTGAAGTTTTACACCGATTTATCTTTACAATATCTTTTGAAAATTTAAAAGGGGCTTTTTTTCAGGATTCTTGCATTAAAACTAGATTATTGCGAATAATTATCGCACAATGTGTCTCAATGTGTTGTTTTGTTTCACTGTGATTCACAAATGAGTTTCTTCCTCTCTTTCTTCTATTTTCAAATGAGTTTCTTCTATCAAGTGGGCATATATTTTAATTAAAATTTTATCATTTAGTGGTGTGTACCCATTTTCTGTCTTTGCCAGCTTGGTTTTCTAGTTACTAATTTTCCTAGTATTTCTTCGAAAGTTAAAAAATACTACCCTTAGTTACATTTCTGTCTAATTTCATTATAACCAAAACTTCGTTAATACAATAACAAATTTTAATTAATTTCCCACTTAATTTCCATTCCATTCCAGAATCCATTTAAATTATTGTTAAACAAATAATTTCTAAATCGTTTAAGATAGGAATATATTTCTAAAAGGAAATATTCTCGAAATGAAATAAAGAGCAATATTTTATTCTACTTTAATCAATAAATTGACTTTTAAAAAGGGTTATGTATTTAAATCATAAAATTTGTCATAATATGCAAATTTTTTTATATGAAGTTTTATTTCTTGGCATGCAAACATACTGAACATGGAAGTAAAGGATTTAATTAAAAAGACAGATCTTTGTAAAATAAATTAAAAAATTTGGATATTATTTAAGGGAAACAACATCCACTGCATCTTCGAATTACCAATTGATTCCACAATGGAGAAGTGAAATAGAAATATTCAAAATTCCATAATTTCAATTCGGATAATTTTAGTAGCAAAAGAACGAAGTTTTTTAAAATTGTTATTTATAATGTTAATGTGGCAAGAATATAGCTTTGAACATGACTAATAAGACATAGATAAGACTAATAAGACTTAGAGACTGTATTAAAATCGAGATTATATACATTTTAAAGCAATAATTTATTAACAAGTAAAATAAAATATGAATAAAATTGTACAGAATTTTAACAAATCGTAGCATATGCCTATTTCTAATGATTTCAAAATTAAATTTTGGTTCCGATTAGAAAGAAAATTCGATACATCACTTTTACTGAATTTTTTCATCAGAAAACTTTTATATTATATTCTTTGAGATCAATTTAGATAAGTTAGAAAAACGTTTCATTTTCAAATAATACTCGAATTACTTGTTGATAATTACTTCAGTTTTGAGCTGCATTCAAAGGAAGAGATCAAACCTGAGATAGCGCTCGTTTTTTCAAACTTTTAGATGTTCCCTCTTATCACGAACCACAAGTTCATTGTTAATGAAAGAAAATCCGCATTCGCCGCCCTATCTTCCAAATCCCAGAAGGGAAAAAAAAAAAGAAATTTAGTTTAGGCCTGAAAGCCGGATTCATAAGATTTTCGAATTTTAATCGTATTCAAATTGTTTATAAATGTAGTTTTCAAGTTCACTGCCTTTACTTTCTTATAAATGAAGTATAACAAATAATAATAAAAAAGAATTTTAAAATCAATTTCTACTCAGGTCAACAAAAAAATATTTTTATTTTAATTATTTTTATTAAATAATTATTTTTAAAATAAATTTATCAAAAAATTATTGATTTTCGCTAGAGTTGAACTCGCATTCTTCATTTTCAAGTGTAAATTACTGAAATCCTTGCATTTTTCCGATCGAACTACTGCCAGCTGATTTAAATTTTCATTACAAACAACTAAAAATGTATTTAAAGTATTCAAAATTAATGAAATTTAATTAATAAATAAATATGTGAAAAAATTGCACCAGCATTAAATATTATCCACTACAAATTTTAAAAAATGTATTTGTACTTGAGTAAACGAATAAGAAGCATTTTATTAGCGACTGAAAACTTGTACAAGATATATATATAGGGAGAGTGTGAACTAATTGCAGGAATTGAAAAAGAAAGGCTATTGCTATTTTCTTGAATTTAAACATTGAGATCCCAATGAACGTTCTTGGATCAAACGCAAGATTTTTGAAATTATATCTGTCAGTTAGGAAGATGACAGGTGAAAAGAACCAAATGAATAATATTTGGTATGCAGTCTTTGCACAAAAATTGCCGATTATTGTCAAATTTTAAACAAAATTCACCTACAGTTTGATGTTTTTTTTCAATCTACCTATTCTACGTACCGCATTTAATTAAAATATGTTCTTTATACCGAATTGTAGTACGTATCAAACATAGAATAAATCTGTCTATAAAGGTTCGATTGATTGATTTCGATTTGTAATACTACATCGTTTGTTATATCATCTTAATTTTCTGTTCATCTCAACCAACTGAACATTCTTCAATTTTCAGATTCTTAAAAGGCGAACAAAATGCCTCCAAAGCACAATAAGATTAAAAAATGATTTTTTTATACATAGTCTTGACTAGTAAAATCTTAGATCAGTTAAATTTTACTACCAGTAAGAAGATAAGAAATTTTCGATTCCTTCAGCTCTACAACGAAAATAAAAACAATGCCAAAAATATTTTTTGATTAAACAAAAAGATTGGAGATAGATTCTTCGATTTTCCTCTCTTACTAAAGTATCCTTCCACATATTTCCCAAAATGAAAATCAATCTCATTAAACAAGGCCAATTCAAAAATCTAGTTGTCGATCAGATAATAGAACAAACTCAATTTATGGACAGCCCCTTAAGAAATTTGAATTCTTCTCTCCATCGCTCTGTTTTGAACAGGTGTAGGGTTACAGTCTTAAAAAGTTTATGAAAGATTGAGAGAGGAGAGGGTGGGAGGGGCGGACACCGTTTTGATTTACTAACTCTGCTTTTAAACGCGGTCCTCCTGCTGGGGCTACTGAAAGAAGAGGGAATGACTGACGATATGAAAAATAAAGAAACGAGCTCCACTAAACACGTATCCATTCAACAACTGTCAGATAGAGGATCTTAGACCTTATTTATGCCTTTTATCAAAATAAGCCCAGAATCGTGGATTTTCATCCCAAATCAAGGTTCATTTACAAACAAGCGAGTATCTGACGGGGCTGGTATCGATATCAAAAACGAAGCGTGGTTTAAAATTGATTTTTCATTTTATTATTATAATAATCACTTCGGCTCTTATCGGGAGTCAGTTAAATGCTTCTGAAGATGCTTCTCGGTTGTCAAGTGTCAGCATGCTTGACTCCTACAAGAAAATGTTAAGTAGAAAAGCGTGTGGAGCCGAAACATCCACTTGTACACTTTATGCTTTTATTGATAAAAATAGTTTAATCAAGATTAGTCAGATATTTCAAATCAAGAGATTTTTGGTCATATGATCAGAATAATCTGTTGTAAAGTCTTTTTTATGTAAAGAAGATAATTTATTAATGGTCTGTCTAATATTAATTTTTTTTCTCAAGAGAAATACACTAATATGTAGAAAAAATAATTTTATCTGTACAACAATCATCAGGAATTTGCTTATGGTTTCCTAATTATATTTATTAAAGTTTGTACTTAAGTTAGACATAACGCATCCATTATTAAAAAGAGACTCGTACTCTCTCATGAACGAATGCATTTTTAAACAAGGTATGTAAAAATGTACAGAAAAGTACAATTTAAAAATATATTTTATAACACAGGAATTCATAAGACCTTAGAACTCAGAAAGTTTGCCTTATAAGATGTCTGTTAAGAACCAAGTTGTCTGTAATCTACTTGAATTTTCAGCTTCGTCTAATAATTATTTTTGTTAAAAAAATTTTATAGGGCAAAATAATGGAACTGAAATCATAGGTTTAATTATTTAGATTCGTATCTGGAATTTAAAATCAAGATAGTATTCTTTTTTTAAAAATACATATACATTTGTATGTTTTCTTTTTATATAATATAAATAATGTACAAATTTTATTATTTTGCAGAACATTTGAAAGAAAAAATTTCAGCTATTTAAGCTAAGACATTTTTTAAAATTCAAAATAATTAACATATTATTGCATTAAGTTTTAAGATGATATTTTTATAAAAATTATAACATTTTATTAACTAAAACAATTTTATTAAACTTAATGAAAGAAAGAGTTCTTAGTAAAATGTGAATTAATAATAGTCTTCCTAAGTTTGAAATCCCATTTTTGGCATCCAAATTTTTTATTTTCATTTTAAACTACCAACTTATTTTAAAACTAAAAATCAAAATCTTAAAAAAAAGACCTTATAAGACGGCAATGAAAAAAAAAATATTTAAAAAAAACACACTGAATAGTAATTACTACTATTATTATTATTTGAAGTTATTATTATTTTTAAATGAAGTTTATTTTTATAGAATTTCTGTGTTCAAATGTTAATAATTTTTAAAAGATTTAGGTGTTTCGAATTTCTTTTTTAGAATATTATTCTGTATAATCTTAAATGGGTTGGTTCTACCGTTTCTCCCCGTTAAAAATGCATTACTTTGAAATATTGAGCATAGGATCGTAATCTACAAATCCGGAACCATCTTCTAAGTTCACCTTTAGCTGAGAGATGAACTTATATATATATATATATGCCGGCTTTCTGGCACAGAGGTAGCGCGTCTTCCTCGTGTTCTGGGAGTCGCGGTTTGGGCATGGTTGTTCTTCTATGTGCTATCTATGAGATATGTGGCTGTGCCTCCCTATAAAAAGGTACTGTGCAAGCAAATGTGATGAGTTTGCAGCTTAGTCGTACTCTTGGCCCTAGTTGGCGCTAATTCAAAAACAATAGATCCTCCTTTTGACTTAAATCTACAGCTGTATCCGCGGGGAGCTTGTCTATGCCAAGTGCCATAAGTAATAATAACAACAACAACAACGCACACACACACACACAATTAATTTCCAAACTAATATCATTCTAGAGAGTTCTTTTATTTCCCGATCCTTTCCTCTTTTTCTACTCAATAATTCAATAAAAATTCAAAAGATTTGAATTGTTAATAAATCACTGATATAAATAGATTATTTCAAGGGATTCTTGCGTTTCTCTGTCAAGGTCAACATTAGGTGAGCACATGTGACAATCCCTGTCAAAATTCGACACGTGTCAAACTTATGAGGGTGTTGTAGTATATAAGACCAGTTAAAAATGATTTCGTTCCTTTTTTTATTAATCCCGTTTAGCGTTTATATCCGCTTTGCTTGTAAATAATGCGGTGCATCTCGAGATCGAATAAAAGAAATTAAAGATACGGATCATGTATATTTATAAATATGAATTGTATTTTTATATAAATCCATAACCAACAAAAAATCACAGAAATTAAATTCAACAAAAATATTTGAAAAAATTATTCATTGCATGAATACATTTAATTAAAAAAAACTTTCATGCCAATGACGTTAATGCGCGTTTTTTAATTTAAGAATACGGAGGAAAATGGAATCTCCCATAAAAATTTTTGTCACAAAATCACCGAAATTGACATCTCATTCGTCATCTTCATTAGCTTGCTTTCAGCATCAACTGGATTTGATATTTTTAATTAAAAATAAGGAAGAAATACTTCTTGTTTATCATGAATCAACCAAATTAATGTGTGTCAGGTTATTTTTTATTTATCATCAATTAACTCAGTGTTTTTATTTTCTTCATTTCGCATAAGCAAAAATGTCGACATGGTAATAATAAACATCCAATCATCAGTTAAGCATATATGTATTTTTAAAAAAAGCCTTATGTTGTCTTCAGTTCCTCTCCTTCTTTCTGCTGCCTATTGATTTTATATCACAATAGATTCTACTTTGTGAAGTAGAATCTTTTGTGGTAAAGATGTTTTTAAAACCTTTACTGAATCCTTTATAATAACGACTTTTCTTCATTTATCCCCATACTATTTTTAAAAAAGCTTGAGAAGAGTATTTTTACAAGATTGATTGAAAACAATTATTGTTTCTTTTTTTTAAATTGTATAATGAAATATCGAAATTTAGATATTCCGTTAGAAGTAGAATGATTGGGAAAAGCAGAATTCATATGCAAATATTCCATCTTTTTTACTATTAAGACACAAACTCACTTTAAAAAAACAAAAGCCTTTTTTATAATAAAGTTAATATTTAAGAAGTTCAACTTTTTAGAGCGTAGGGAATGGGTAAATTTACGAATGATACTTAAATTATTATAGATTTATCATAAAATATTTGCAAATATTGAATTATTTTCTTTTAATTATAATTTTTAAAAGTCAATATGAATCATCAGCTGATTCTTAGGCTTCAAGTAAAAATCCGACAACTTTCCAGCTAAAAATTCGATACCAGCTTGAATTCAGTGAATTATCTGAGTTGTAGATTTGGTTAGGTAAAATATGATTTCAAATCTCAATGACTTTCGTTTCTGAGAAATTAAATCCTTTTTTTCACTTCAAAATTTTTTGTTGTGGTGGCTGAGAAAATACGAATTGTGTTAAAATTTAGCATCATTAATGTTTGAACAATTTCCCTCATAAAAATGTTTGAATTTTGTTTCAGAATCCATTCTTTTGAAAAGCTATGTTTGCATTTAAAAACTTTTTAATGCTACTTGCATCTTTAAAAGCTATTTTTAAAAAGTCTAATACTTTGATAGTATTTTCTTATGGGGGGGGGAACGTAAAGTAAAATTTAAAACACCTTTTTTATTCAAATTTGGAAAACTATTTCTCAATATATTCCTCAGTTCCTGAACGAAAGAGTTATTAACAAAAATTAGGTAATTTATTTTTGAAGCTACCTGCAAAATTTTAAGCACGTCAATCAATAAATTGGAAACAAGAGAAGTTCGACTTTGTAACTCTTATTTGTATTTATATGTGTTTTAATGCTTCTACGCCTCTTTAAAAGCTAAAGTTCTTCAAAAATTCTATTACTTTGGTATTATTCTCTTCCGAAACACATTATAAAGTTAAAAAAAAATATTTGATATAATTATTTCTCCATTTATTCTTCAGCTCTTGAAAGAGATAATTGTCATCTATTTATTTAGGAATATTTAGTAGTTGTTTTAAGGCTTCACAATGAAAAAAAAACAAACAAGTGTTATTTATATTTTAAAAATATAATTGTCACGAAATACTTAAAAAAAATGGGTAGAAAACAGCTAGTTATTAGTTCAGAAATTAGGTAATATATTTTATGAACTATTTGCAAAATTTTCAGCAATTCATTTTGTAAACTTCTAAACTAGAAGAGTTTTGCCTTATAACTTTTTATGCCAAAATTCTGCTTTCTTCTCATTTTTATATTAAAAAAATTGGAATTTAATTGATTATTTTAATTTTATTCACTTTTTCTACGTTTTTTTAATGCAAAAATTAAAAATCATGTCTATTTTAGAGCATTTTTCAAAACATTCGTCCCGATTGTAGTGGCATCTCTTAACAAAGTTCCAGTGTCTTTGAAATTGCTATGTTTAAAATAGTAAAATAGTTTAATACTCACTTCTTCTGCCCCAAGGGTTTCTATTTTTCCCACGAGAGGCTGCGGAAAAACTTTTCTGGCAAAGTAAAATCCCGGAAAAAACCAAAACGATTCTGCCTAAAGATGTATCCATATTTCTCTGGAGGAAATCCAAAGGCAATATTTAAAAATCGTCAATTTTAAATAACATTGAAAATAATAAAATGCCCAAAACAAAAGCTCATCCACCGAAAAATAATCTTTTTTGCACAAGTGGGCGAAAGCAAAATATTTTTCTCTCGTGAGGAAAGGTGGTTTCAGGTGAAGAAAAATAGTTTTAATATTCCCGAAGTTGAAAAGGTTTGAGTGACAGTTATCAGTGCATCGGAGGTTGCCGGGATGCGGAACCACTTGCCGCCAAAGAAAAGATGCGCTTCTCGCCAAGGACGGCAACTGAAAGGATGATTGTAGGATGTTCTTCCTGAGTGGTATTTAAATTAGGAGACATTTTTCTGAAATTTTAAAGTGAGAAACATTGCTATTCTTGGGGGAACCATAAAAGGCATTTTGATGTTAAAGAAGCGTTCATGTCAAGTAACATTTTTTTTAAAAAAATTAAGAAATTTAATAGAATTTTTAGTTTTGATTGCATTAAGTGTAGAAATAGTAAGTATTAAAACCTAAAAAAATTCGTTTAAGATTTCTATATATTCGTTTAAGAATATATATAGATCTTAAATATATATATATATATATATATATATATATATATATATATATATATATTGATTGATAGATAGATATAGTGACCGCTTTTGAATTAGATAACTTATCAACGTAACATTTTTAACTGAAAAATTATGGTATGTTGCATTTATAACAAAATAATAGAAATGCATCCATTTTTGAATTGAATTCCCTTTTGAAAATTCTGAAAATCATAGCAAATGAAATCCTAGCAAAAATTTTTTTTTCAATTATGTCCCTTTGTTTATGTGTTATATTTCACCAAACAAATATGTAAAAAGAAGAAGGTACTATATTGGGGATAGTAAGTAAAACCTTAAACAGTTTCCATGATCCTATGGACTGGTGAAAAATGAATGAAATAAAAAAACCTCAAGAAAGATTTTTTTTTATAGCAGTCATTTTGAAGGAGTCATCTACAAATCTTAAAACAAAGAATAAAATTTCAATTTGCGGGCATGAAGCATTAGAAATGAGTAAACTAATGACAAACCGGACAATTATACGAAACCGCAAAATGATTTAGTTAAATTGTTCTATTTTTTTTCTAAGATCGATCAGAAATAAGGCACTTTGGCTCAATTTTATTATAAATTTACCCTGAATAGTTTTTTTAAAGTCTAAATGTTGTTAAAATTATTCAGTACGTATTTCTTAAAAACAAGTTTTAGTTTTACAGAATTTTATTAATCAGACCTGTTTATATCGGCGCATCATTTAATGATGTCGATAAGTTTTAATTCCTAATGAGAGGATCCAATTTATTATTTATCTATTAATAGCGCAACAAAAGTAAAGGCGTAGAAACATTACATTTGTTATTTTTTTTCTAAAATTCGTTTAAAATCAATTGATTAAATTTATTATAATAAATACATAATTTATAATGATTAAATAACAGTTAAATAATCTATAATGATTATATAGTGAATACTTAAGAATCCAAATAATAAACCTTGAGCTGAAGTGCCACTTTTGATTAATGGTCATGTTATTCGGCTACAGTCTCTCACATTGCGAGTTCGGGCCTAGCGAAATCCGTTTCCGCCACATTTGCCATAAATTAAAATAAAAATCCATACATATTGTATTGTCCTGTTCTTTCCCAAATATAAAATTCATAACAGTCTCAGTTTAGGCTATTTGAACAATTTTTAGATGATTTTAGATTTCGCTGAATTCTAAATATGTCGGTTAAATTTCTAGAGAATGAAATGTCTGAAGTGGCAGAAGAAAGAGAAAATGTCGATGCTGGAATAAATTGCTAGCTCATAATTTAGTCACGATTTAAAATAAAAATCCTCCTTAATTTATGACAGAATTCTGATAAGAATGTTAGGTTGCAAGCACGGATTGATATCTTTTCGGCAATATTTTTCTTTCAAACGAAATACAAATATTGCATATAAAGAAAAAAAAAGCCATGTATGAATGAATAAAATGCAAGGTGAAAAATACACAAATCTACGCATAAAAATGTGCAAATTCATACATTATGTGAAAAATACATAATATATATATTCAAATGTATAAATATCAAACTACATTACAATCCTATGATAGGAAATGAGAACATGTCTATATTTCTGCCCTGCCACCAAAAATTGACACTTTAATTCTTTCTGTTCAATAAAAATTCAGACAATTACCTGAATAAGAATTGTCTGTAACAGCGATCTTTTATCAAAAGTCATAAATCTGCCAGTTCAGAGATTTTTTTTGTGTCGTTGTATTAAAATTCATTTGCAAAACAATATTTATTTGCTATATTTTTATTAATTTTTTTGGTCAGAATTGGAGAAAAAATTCCAATACTCATTATTTGGTCATTACAGCAATAAAAGTCTTTAATAAATTGACACTGACAAACGTAAATGATTTTCATTAACAAAACAAATAGATCAAACGTTGATTTTACTAACATCCGACTTATAATTAGTGGTTTACACATAACATGATCCACGTGAAAGCACTTATCGACATTCGAATTTTTGAAACAACATCAGCTATAATAATATATAAAGCATAAAAAATAAAGATTGAAATATTGCTATAATTAAATTCAAATTAATCTTTTATGATTATTTCAAAGAATTTTCTAAAAAGTAATATTGTACTAGTTGTGATGGTGATTTTATTTGTTGTTAAAAAATATCAATCAGGCAAAGAAAAAAAAATGAAGCCAACAATATTATTTTAAAATATTCCAAATATATAAAGCTTTGTTTTAGGGCTCATAAGTGATGGAAATATAAAAAGGAACGCTTTACTAGCTTCTTTAATCGCCAAAGAATTTTCAAGGATGAAGAAGCGATACTGGCAAAACCAGCCGATTGTCTCCATCCGTATCTCGTCTTCTCTTATTGGTTCCACTGTTGAACAAATCCGTGATTGGACCAACTCAACGCACAAGCACGTGTTAGCGCAATTAAAAAATTGGAAGAGAACCGCAAGTCACATTTTTCATCGGGGAGAAAAGTAAATAAAGAATTAAAAGAAAAAAAAAGAAGGAAAAAAGAATCTTAAGATAGAACCAGAAGCTTTTTTTTTGTCCTTCTTATTCTTTTTCCTGCTTTTGAGAGCATTCGCATTCTGAAACCGTAAGGAAAGAAATCTCCGAGTAAGATAAATCCACATGCTACGTCTAGAGACGTTAAGTTATATGAGAAGTAAAATGTATCTCAGATGTAATAATATAATTAATTGTAAATTATCTGGGAAGAAAAATATATCAGATGAAAGTATGCACGCAATGCGAAGATAAACCAAATATGGGGAAAAGAAAAACAAAGAATTGGGGGGGGGGGATTAAAAAATTTTAGAGATTCGTTACAGAGTTACAGAAGTTTTTTTAAATGCTATTTGAAAATAATTGCAATCTTATGTCGATTTTTTTATATGTACGAACTAATTTAGTTATTCGAGACAGCATCAGAAAAAGATAATCAGAAACCCTCTACTTATGTAAGCATGTATTCTTTACAGACAAAATTACCTTATTTTTTAAATCAATTTTGTTTGTTAATAAAGTAAAACTGAGCCATTAGAATGCTTTTGAATTGAATTTGATGGAAATTTCTTTATTTTTAATATAGTATACTAAGTAAAATCAATTTCCTATGGCTGTTATCATTATAGTTTAGTTATTTTAAAACCAAGACTTAAAATTGTATTCTTTTTTAATCGATCACATCAGTTCTTTGTGCTCAACTCTAATTATTTTATTTTACCTGGAAATATTCAATCAAAAAATAATGAATAATTCCATAATTTTTCAAAAAAAAAACTCTAACATTTTAGCTGTAATACTATTACCGTATATTTTAAAAATATTGTCTATTTAAAGATTTTATTGTATAATCATTGCATTCAACGTTCTATATATATATATATATATATTTAATTCATAATAGTTGGTATTTATTAATAGCAGTATTACTTTTATAATAGCAATTTTGTAAAACCCCCACAGCTGGCATTCCTTTCTGCACTAAATCATCTATTCTTCAGTTATTTATTATATTATTCATGAAAGCCACTTAAAATTCATTCATTCATGATTTTCTTTTACTTTGGTCATTTTTTTGAAGGAAGTTTACCTTAATAAAGGAAATTACCTGAAATAGTTTATCTTAAATTTCTGAATAAATAAATTTTTTATTGTAGTCCTGTTGGCTCCGTATTCACTAAATTTCACTGTATAAAAAATTTTCGTGTTAAAATTGACATTTAAGCATAAAGTGATATTTTTTACTCCATACTAAATAATAAAAAAATTCGACACAAAATTTAAGTCACATATAAAGCTTACACGCAGTCATTTAAAAACTTTATCACAGACAACAAAAAACTTCATTTCAAAAACACTTTATGAAATAGTTTAATATAAATTATATGTAAATAAAATATTTAAAATACTTGACGTATTGAAATGTGTGCATCACATTTCATTCATTCGCAACAGTATTAATTTGAAATTAAACCAATTATTAAGATAAAGGCAAACTCTTATCGGAAAGAAATTTTTAATAAAATTCTATTCTCGAGATATTTTTGACTGTATGTTAAAAACAGGAAAGAAAATCTTCCTTATGAATAGTTAATATGATTCAAAGGTAATTTATTTGAGTATCATCTATATACGCTATTTGCTGCATACAATTGCGAATAAAGTATTTTTTCAGAATTTTTTTAGATTGTTAATGTGCATTATAATTTTCAATAATAGCATAAACAAAACTTCATATCTTAAAAAGTAATGAATTGGAAACAAATTCAACAGAAATTATGACATGCATAAATGTGACAGTCAGGCATGTTATGGAAAATTTATCAAAAAATAATTTTTTTATGAATATTTTTTATGAATTTCAAAGTTAATCAGAAGATATTCAAATCTTATGATTCTATGGAGATAAAAATTTCGTTAGACAGAAAGAAAAAAATTCGAAGTAAAGCCTCATTTGTTAGTGATTTAATATTTATTTTCGATATTAAAAGTTTAAAAGATTATCAACTAAAATAATACAATTTCATGTAAATGTGAAAAATTATCTTAAAAGATCTGGAAAATTTTAAACATTTAATGTTTTATATTTAACTCACATGAACTACATTTGCAGTTTAACTAAATTAAATATCATAAATATGAAAAATTTCCCCATATCTAACAGTTTGTAATGCAAAGCAATGATGCAATCCATATTTTGAAAACTATGCTGCAATCCATTTTGAAAATATTGCTCAGAATTTGCCATAATTCGATAATTAAAATATGTGTTTTTGAATAATTATTATTATTCAATTTGTCTTTTGTAATTAAAATGAAACAGCATTAACTTGTAACGGTCATTTTTCAAATGCATAATTATCATTACCATAAAAAATAAATACGATACTATTTATGGGCATATGCTTTTTATCTGTTTATATTAATCTGGAAGATTAATCGATTCCGCGCTTGCAACTACATTTTTAAAATCCTCACCGCTATAAAATGATTAAACATAAATAAAATGAGTTAACTACAACCTAATAACTTAGTTATTTTGCAGGTTTTATCTACATTTATTTTTTATTTGCCAACTCATAATAACATTACCGAAGAAATAAAATCAAAAGTAGATGCAAAACATAAAAGGACAAAAAAAAAAAAAAAAACCCACTATAAAACCACACACAATGTTTTTTATATATATATTCGTGAGTCTGAAATGTAATTTCATTACGTTTCTGTTGTACATAATTAGATGAGTGGAAAATTTTCAAATTTGATCATGCTATTATGTAGATTTGTGTATTTTCAGATTAGGTCCTTAATGAAGTTGAAAATGGATTTGCGTAAATAATTCTTCCTTGCTTAATTGAATTTCTCTTTGCTAAACGGAAAACGGAAATGCTATTAATGCAAAGAGGCTCCAGATTTCTCGAATGAAAGTTTAATGGATTCGGTAACCAAACTCTAAATGATATGATTTTCCTTCTTAAGGAAACGTTTATTTTATTTCTACTTGTAATTCTGTTTTATCGTAGTTTTTCTCCCCTTTAACATTATACAAATTTTGATTAAAACAATCAAGGAGAAGATATTTTTTAGCTAATGGATTAAGGAAAAAAGAATGCCCAGTTGAGATGACCACAAAATTATTTTTTGTTGAGTGAAATTGAAGATACATTTTGTGGAAGAGGATTAAAAGTAGATCATATGTAAAAACGCATGTTTTGTGAATAAATAGTTATTTTCTTCTCCACAAAAATATAATTTCAATTTCAGAACAGCAACATTATGCAACTGCAAATTTCTATATAAACGTTTTTTTTTTTTTTTTTTGAAATCATTCCTCTAAATATATAAAAATGATAAACATATCTTTTTTTCCTACACCACTAATGTAATCCGGGATAGAAGAGCTATGAAATGTGAGGTTCGTTCAAGGTACAAAGAATACCTATTTCACATAAATTTTGTAAGGGTTATGGATGTAATTGAAAGTTAAAAAAAAAATTTCTCATGCAAGGTTGCTTTGAATACCAGAATAAGAAATCACAATAATATATAAGTACGTTGCAGATAATTTTGACCAATTTGAGCAGAGTGTTGATCAAGCTCTTGGATAGAAAAGTTCTCTGTTACCAACAATTACAACACTCTGCACAAGCGAGAAATTTCAATGCCGATTGGGGCAACGCAAATGCGTGAAATTTCTATGCCGGTTGAGGTAAATCAATAAAGATTATAAAATTTTTGATTTCCTTTATTCTGTTTTATTTAAATTTGAAGTACTTCAAAATGAATTCGAAAAATAGATTAATTAACAATGTTTAATTTTAAATGCATCAAAAACAAAGAAAATAAATAGAGTCGTTTGAAATAACTGGCCGAAAATATGTTAAGCCTAACCTAATTAGCGTGGGGGGAGAGCTCATTTGGTGATGGGAACATGAAGATTTTTCGTGGGAAAGTAAGAAAAATGTTGCTGTTACGGTTTTTCTAGCATTTTTTGGTTTTTCTCTCTATAAGATCCTTCCTCGTGTTTTAACGAACATATTAAGAAAGGAATTAGCCGAATTGGTAGAGATTGGTTCTCGAGTTTTGCGCTTAGAGAATCATTTATTAGCAGAAAATTTGGCGATTCATTTGTATATATATATATATATATATATATATATATATACATATAAATTTTAAGATGTGTTCTAAAAATAGCTGATGCTTTATATTATCAGGTTGCTAGCGCAAAGCTAGGTAAAAACCCTAACATCCAAGGCCTAACTTCCAAAGATACCTGAGATTCTCTTTTTTGAACTGATACAAATCAAAAAAACTCTTATGAGAATCTTTTAGTAAAAGTACCAAAGAATAAAATTTCTCATACTTTCGCTTTATTCCAGCTATGTTTTTCATGCCCGTTTTTAACAGAAAGTACTTTTCTTTAGAACCTAATTATTTTAAAGAATTTCCATTTATAAAACTTCCTGATTATCTGATGAATCACATTATTCCTCATTTTGAAATGAATTTCTGGATACTACCGCAAAGACATTTAGGCAATACCTGTTTAGTCAATTCTTTTCATTCCCCACCAACTTCTAAAACCAGTAATTTTTTTAAGGATTTAAATTTAATCTGAGTATAAACGATTTTTAAGCAACATAGTGTCATGCTAAAGTTATAGAACATTTAATAAAATAAAATAATAGTTTTTTTAAAGCTGTTTTTAATCTGTTTGAAACAATAAATATATAAGCCTTTCTCATTCTGAGAAAGTTGACTTAAAATAGACTGCTCACTTAGTCAATTTGATAACTGAATCCAGTAAACAAGTATCATAAGCAAATGTTTATAAATTTAAAATATGAAAAATAGGTATATTTGCAAGTAGACTATTGCTTACTTAATTTATTAAATAATCCAATTATAATATCGTATATCCAAAGCAAATGTCTATAAACTGAAAACCACCTTGAAGTATCATTTCCTCTGCATAAAAATTAAGATTATTGAAATTTCATACACCGATCAATTTAAGATGAAATTATAGAGTGGACCGTTTTGTCTAGATTTTATTGGGCACCTTGATTAAAAGGCAATATATCATCACTGGCTTAAGTGCCTTTATCTATCAACATTATGTCAATAAAATTATAATCTTTAAGTAATAATTATTATCATGTCAGAACATGATGTTATTTTGGGAATGAGGTTTGTGACGGCACAAAAATAGGATTAAAAATTGAAATTTTATTATCTGCACGAGCATCTCAAAAAATCAGCTTTTAGTAACGCGTTACCATTGCATCTACAAAAGCTCTGATCTTTTTTAAAAAATTAATGACTACATCAAAAAAATCTGGAAAATGTCATTTTGAGCAAGTAATGATATGAAATGAAATAAATAGGAAATGTGATTTTTTTTAAACTATAAAGGTGAGATAAAGTTTTCTTGGATCATTTTCAATACTAAAGTGACTCATTCAATGAAACGATTAAAATGAATAAAAATATAATTTAGCTTTCAGGAGCTCGTGGTGTTTGGCCCTTCAAGAAATTATATTCTGACATGATGTATTGAAATATGCAAAGAAGATTTAATTTTAATCTTTTTTTATATTAAATAATGATTATAAATCCTTTTTGCAGAGATTTAATGAGACATTTCAATACAGAAAAATTTATAACTGCTCTTAAAGAACCTTTTCTACAGCAGTTTATTAGCTAATAATATTGCTTATTTAGCTTGATAAATGAAACGTAAACATTTATGCGAAAAAATATAAAGCTCATATATGATCAGGAAATGTATTCAATTTCGAATTATAATTGAAAAGAGGAAGAATATAAATTGCTATTTTTATTTATAGAATACCCTAAAACTTTTTTCTATTGTGTAAATAATAAATTATTTCACCAGAAAATTTATTAAATAAACATATATATTTCATTAGTTATTTGTGTTATGTAATCATTAGTTATGAGTTGTGTAATGTTGTCTAATCTATCCATTGAAATATTTCACTGATTTCTTATTATATTTTTATTTTTCCACTCATTTCAATAAGAGTTTTTTTCTAAATAAACTTTCAAAAACAATTTCGTATTAATGATCAGCATTTAATTAAACACAAAAACTAATGTAAACGGTTATTTTAATACAAATTATCAGATTTTGCTCAAAGCATCTGAAGAATATCAGCAAAAATACAGCAATTATTTTTGTTTTAAAACATTTGCCAACGCCACATACAGATACTAAAATCATTAATAATTTCATCGGAAATATCATCAATTTCAAAATTGCAGCCAGAAAGTGCTGAATTGCTTCAACGATTTCATTTCCTGATGAAAAGAAAAGAAAGGAATAAAGAAAGCGCCATCTTATTCAGAATCTATAACCACACCTTCGAAATCATTGTCACCGCCAAATGACAAAAACATAATGTGTATGAATTAAAATTTCATCCTGATAATTTAGTTATTCTGTGAGTTTTTTTCCATCAATCCTTCCTCTTATATAGCAATCTATAATAACATTACGCAAGAATTGGAATAAAATGTATTAAGGTTGAATAGAGAGAGAAAAAAGTCACAAAAACAAATGTAATGAGTTTATATGTATATGCGTGATTCCCAAATATAATTTGATTGCGTTTCTGTTCTTCCTGATCGCATTGTGGTAAAATGTTCTCGCGCGATAATATGCATTGCAGAGATTTTTGCTTTTTCAAATTAGTTCCTTAATGCAGTTGAAAATGGATTTGATCGGATTCTTGTTTGCTAAATTGAATTTCCCTTCGCTAAACGTAAAAGGAAATTGTCATTACTTTAAATGATTTTTCAGATTTTTCGGAAGCAGGTCTTCTTGATTCGGTAACTAAGCTCCATAAACTACGATTTTTGTTTTTAAGGAAATGTTTTCGTTTTTTTTATTGCCATTCTATTTTTTGTATGTTTCTATTGTTTCTTAAATATTAATTCGAAGGGTTAACAGGAGGTATTTCTTTCAAATTAATGAAATAGAAAATGACCTTCTAATTAAGTAGAAATTAAATTATTAAATAGTTTCTTACAAGATGAAATACGTTACAAAAGTTGCATAAGGAGCATACAGATTATGCCCAGAAGCTTTTATTATAAATCTCAGTTATTACAATCCAGAATTCCTTCATTTTTTGGAGTATTTTTTAAATTTTATAACAGATTGTAATTCAAACAGTTTTAGTTTTTAGAATCTACAATCAAGCGAAATTTTTGAAACTTTTCAAATCGTTCAATTACAACAATCAAACTAATTCTTTTAAAAATAGAATTAGTTTTTGATATTTTTCATCATTTATAAATTTAATTTTGTTCAAGGGGTCAATTTCTCATTCTTTCAAGAATTCGGATATTTCAAATAATGAAAATAATTCAAGAATGAAAAATAAGAAAAAGTTATACATTAAGCGTAAAAGTAAAATTTGTACGATATTTATTTTGCTATAAATAAATTTTATGAGACTTTTGAATGAAATTATACTATAAAGCTTTCGTATACAGAAGGTTAATATATATATATATTTGAAATTTTTTTGCATAAATATATATTTCAAATATGCTTATCATATGAAGAAAAAAAACATTAAAAATATTATAATTTTCTTAGAGGAAAATAAATATAATTATTAGAATGACGCTTGAATTTTTTAAAAATAAATTTAATCGTATAAGTTTTTCAGTCCTTAGTTTTTAGAATTAAAAAAAGGATTTAACGTTATTTACTAAGAGTGCCTTATAAAATAATATAAATTGAAGAAAAGTTCAAAATCTCAGATTATAAAAGATCTGTTAAATAAACATATAACCAATAAATATAATCCCAACTTTTGTTTTGAACGAAACAATTTTAAAATTCAAATTACAATAATAAATAAAATCATATTGAATGGGATAATAAACACGTGCTTCAATATTTCTAAAATAAAATGCCAATGCTAATGTTTTTACCTTAGAGACAGGCAAATTTTATATCCCAAAATAAATATCTTCAGAATATTACGCTTTGCATGCAAAATCTCATTTTGCACCAATCCATAAGAATATAAGGCTCTTAACAATATTCCTTCTACAATTTATTAGGAATATAAGAGCGTAAATCTTTAGAGACAATGAGATATTATTTTCAGCCTTAATGGTTTTCTGAAAATAAGTCATAATGTGGTTTTCGCTCGCCTGGTTCTCAAAGTACACATTTCTACGGGTTTTAAAGAGGTTCGTTCGATTTGTTAGGAGAAAGAGTATGATTCATTTAGGAATAGAATATCTAAGTTTTGTGCCAAGAATTTTGTGATATAAGTACTTGAATGTATAAAAATATTTCATAGACATTAATTTTACTTACAAAATTTATTGAATTTCTTATAATGAAAATTATTTAGAAGTAAAATAAATTACTGCATAGTTATGAAATCACAATATATAACTTTTCTGAACAAAAACATTCATAAATTAATTGATACAGAAGTTTTATTATATATATATAGCAAGGTGATTTACTGCTTGCAGAAAATCGAATGAAGAAATTTTGCTCAACAAAATGTATCATATAATATATATATATATAT